>RXPK01003472.1:0-148481 GCA_004143645.1 Protaetia brevitarsis
ATATAATTTCAATTCGTATTAGTTCCAACTGATTGAAAATTAGGAGGATAGAACAGTTTTGTGAACCTATTTTAGCCCGATATTATGGTGGCAATATTTTCTTGGAACATACTTTATGGCATTTTTTTTTGTGGTTTCAGCAAAGTTTCATAATTTCTGCCTTTCTGTATTTTTTTGTAACATGATGATATTAATTAGGAATGGATGATAAATGTCAACAGATGTAAATGAAAGTTCTTCTAATGCAACATCAGTTTTTCAACGGGAATTTGACAGACAAGATCCAGTCACCTGCTATTGCAAATATGGCGTTTGAAATTATGAAGTAAGTACAAACACGAAAAGGTGTAGGGCGAAAAGGACAACGATTCGCATTACTTCACTAAAGAGAAAAAATAGAATCTCTTCTGCGAATACACCGCTTATCGAGCAACAAAACTTCAAATTATTCGCAAAAGCATTCAATCCTTGTGTATGCTACTTAAAATAAGTTAAACTGTGTGTACTTTGAAACAAGCTGCACAGCTTAGATTCTTTGTGACAAAAGAAATTTATTGAATCTTCACTATTAAGTGATATCATACATACGGCGTCGAGTCGCTTAGTCCCAACAGAAAAAAAAGTGATAGAATTACTTAAATTAGTGACTGTATCGGTAGATAACAAAAAAATTATTGGCGGAGGCGCCGCATTTTTCACGCAAAAGCGAAGTAAAAGGTAGAAAATAAGTGGTAAAACGAAATCAACGGCTCACCTACTTCATCGTTCGCTTATCTCAACAAAACTTTTGTAAAATTGATGTCTTCTATACATAGATACAGGATACACGTATAGATGAGAGACCGTTGAGTAAATCAAATCTTTGACTACAACTATATTTTTAATTTTTAAGTAAAAGTATTTGTTGTGCTTTACACTGCCAGAAAAAAATGGTTCAATCAATTGATCCCTACATTTCTTTTTAAATACGAACAATGCACTAAAAGTTAAGTTGACTTTACGAAATTTATGGAAGAATAATTGAATGAGAATTGAAGACGGAAATCTCGTGAGTATATTTGCTAAACGGTCGATCTGAATTTATAATATGTACGTATAAAGGATAGCAATAATTGTATGACGACTTTAATCCACTATACATGCGTTAACTAACTAACACTAATTAATAATTAGGTCACATTAAAAACGTGTGTAACACTTGGTTGATATTAGCATACATATGTTTCACCTTACCAACGATTTTCAGTGCTACTGATCAACTTAATATATTAGGTAAAGGTATGTACTTGAAACAGCGTCAAATTTATCTTAAATAGCATACTTCAATTCGCACAACTTCAATAACAAACTGAAAGACCGTATATATACTGGATGTGATGTGATGTGATTGAACTCTGTCACAAAGAAATGATCTGCGTTCTTTTCAAGACCGTCTTGCTTATTGCCTTGCAAGACAACGTAGTCATTTTGAAAACTTATTGTGAAATAAAGCTTTATCCTTGTTATATGTTTTGCATGTTTTAATTAATGACTCAATTAAATTCATTAACTTATAGATATGCTTAAAAAGAAATAATTAATAGTTAATGTCAAACGTCAAACGACATATATCTGGTTGCCTACTCGCCAGTTACCGATGCATTGACATTTTCTTTAGAACTACACATAGAAAAAAATTATATGTAATGAAAAATAAAGAACCCATTATAACAACAGTAGTTGTTTACTATTGGGTTATCTATGTCTAATACCTAATATAAAAGAACAGTTTTCGAAGCAACGATACGTTACAGTGCAAACTGCACTAATCTAGCTTTATGTAATACTGTTCTCGATTGTTCTTGACGTTTGGCGGCTGTTTGGTTGTCTAGCTACAGAAAGTAGCAATTTCTTTTGATATTTATTAGCTGCTAAGAATTGCAAGCGGCATTCGGCTGCTACAAAATAGTAGATTGGTTCACAGTAATCTATTACTATTATCCACACCGACTTTGATGTTTTTCTTTTCTTTTAGTACTTTTTTATGTGTTTCGTGTTTTTGAATGCATTTTGCAGATGAATTGCTCCCAATTGGAAGATGAGAAAATCCTTTCGAAGGAATAAAATTAAAATGTAAGTAATATAACAATATACGCATACAATTTCCTCTCTTTTTCAGAGAAGCACTTACGCAATTGGGGATGCGAGCGCAGGTGACAATGAAATCAGCATCTACCAACGGAAAATCCTATTAATATTGATTTTTAATCATAGCCTTTAATAGAATGCTATATATTCCCCTATTCCCTTAATTTTATTCTGTGCGCGAACCGTAAACAATTTGAAGCGTGCTTCTGAAGTGTTTATAGAGTTAAAGGTATATTTAAACGGGCTGCCACTTCGTAACCATCCGAGTAAATTTAATAAGCATTACATGCTGAAACAGAATTGCTAATTAAGACACTTTACGTAATGACGGTAATATGTGTTCGTTCATAGTTTAGTGAGAGTTGTAATAGGTCACTTACACAGACAGAATGCAAAATGTTGCTCTAATCATACGAACGACCTTGGAAATTGTAAAACTCGTTTGATGGTATTAAAGTTAAAATTTAATTAAAAATACGAAATGTAAAATGGCTTAACGAAACATTTCTGGCCGAATAATATTACTTCCTTCAGGTTTCACGCTAGATTTAACTTATCTACGATTTCAGGAAAAAAGGTTAACTGGACTAATCCTATAATTGAAGGGAAGGAGTTAATAGTTTTCTCGATCCTTCCACGTGTAAGTGTTTTGGTTCCTATTTACGTCGTAATGGGAAAACCGAAATTTTAATTTCCTAGTGAAGGAAACACGTACAGGGCAAATATACGCGCCATTTACTATTTCGTTGCTTTGATCTTAAATTAAGAACCATATCGAAAATATTTAAAATAAATTTTAGTCTGAACGTTTCAGTTTATGAACCATACAATTCAACCAAAAAATAGTAGAATATAGTCGAATTGTATTAACCACATATCCATTTCAAAAGCTAATTTGGGTTCTGCATACGAATACGCTGCCTCTATACAATTTTATGCATGAAAAATCCAATATTGTTTTTCGGATATCATCAAGATTCGCAGTCTGGTGAGCGTGCACGTAATTTTTGCGATGGATATGTAGATACTCAGACGCAAAATAACGAATAAAAATCGGATAAAAGCTTTTGGCGGTGAGTGTATGATTTATGTCAGTGGTACGTGATATATGTGTGCATATAAAACAGCATGGATGATGTAGAGTCAAGAAAAAATCTAGTTCAACAAGTCCCGTTCATTTTATCTAACTTCGGATATACTGTAGTTTTAAAAAACATTTAAAAAATTATTACACGTTTGTAATTTGAGTTGTTATAAAAGTGTTTAACATCTTTTTTCTATAACAGCATAAAAGTTGTTTAGTTTATATTAAGAGTTTGTTGCTATGGTAATGGTTTTGAGTTTGTTTTATCAGAAATAGCAATTTTTCTATGTTTATTTTAACATCTGTAAATAATTTACTTTTAGTTACAACAAAAACGAGAGCAAAATAGGAACTTTAAAGGTAAAACTTAGTTAGGATTAATACAAGAAGATTTAATACCAAGATGGAGGTGACTAGTAGATGTTCTTGTTCTGATACTTTTATTAGTATCTGTATTAAACAAAATAAAACAAACCACAAGTATTAAAGATTATCCTAGTTATATTAGTCAAATATGATTAGTTTTAAGAATATAGAATTATCGAAATAGACTAACGTATATGTGACCAGTCAACTTTTACTGCATTTATTAATTTGTCAAATATGTATTTTGTTATATAAAAGTGACGTTATTTCAGTGACCAGCGTACAAATCCTCCCAAATTAACACAAGTACCAACTATGTCATCTTCTTGAAACACTTTTAAGCTATTGTTTTGAGTCCACACTAAATTTCCGAATTGTTATAGAACATGTGGTGAATTTCATTAATAATAGATATAATTATTATATTATGTACACACCTGTTTGTAAACCCAGTATGTATTGGGTGCTAATTAATTGGCATCGTAACCGTAATTAGGTGTATACGGTTATCGTACGGTAACTGTATGATTTTAGTGTAGTTTCCTTGGTATCGATACTAATTTTGGAGTTGAAGACTTAATGTAATTCGTATTAAATAAACCAAAATTTTTCAACATTAGAAGAAATTTGCTGTATTAACATACCTTGGTACCTTTTCTTTTGTGGAATTGCATGAATTTTTGCTGTTTCGAGTATTACGACATACCCTGGCTGCCTGGAAGAATTCTTTTGACATTGGTGTCGTACTTTTTATATGGATCCTTTTCTGCAAAATGTTTGGTTTGTCGTTGCGAGGAAACTACATTCTGAAATAGTTTTGGATGTATGCAAGTCGATGTTGAAGGTATTCTGTATGTAGTTCATGTTTAAATTTCTGTGTAAATAAGTATTTAGCATTTCGTAAACTTTGAGGTTATTCTTTAAATTCATAAATGATAGTTTAAATTGAAATTTTAATATGTATAGGTTGGTTGGCGTGGTTAGTGAAATTCATCATATAATATAGCGAGAGATTCTACAATTGTTTTGATTTTTAAATTGGAATTCAAGAATCCAAAATATACCGGATCGTGGTAGCAAGAGCCTTTATTCTCTTTAAATGTTTTTGATATATTATCCAACAAATTGTGCATGTTATTGATATTTACATTGTCTTTATTTATATAAAGGCATTTAATATATTAAATGATTAAAATTAGACTATAAATTTAATATTTAATGTAGTAAAAGTCTAATAGTATACAAGTTATGGATTTAGAAGGCACAACATGTGCAGCCATTACGGCAATCTCCCTACTACTGGTAAAAAATATAAATATAACTATTAATTGAAAGGTAAATGATAGGAAAAAGGTTCAATTTCTTACAAATTCTTTAATATCGTACAACCGGTTTTATTCACTTATGGGACATGTTCAGGTCAGTTGAAAAAATCCAACAAGAAATTTAATTTAATTAGCATATTTTCATCTATTTTATTATTCATTTTAACTTCAACTTTAATTAATCACATAATGTTAATTTTTTTTTCTATTATTTTCCTTGCTGCAATTTACTCACACAGAGTTAAAAATCATGGATTATATAACGATTAATTGGTTAAAAAGAGGGGAGATTACTCACGCGCATGACCTGCAATGGTGAAACATAGTGGCATATGTGTAAGCTCTTACCCATCTAGTGAATTGTATCTTTGAATATTATCAAACATAGAAGGATAGGTATCCATAAAGAAAAGACAGATTAAAGAACAAAAAATTATATTTGTTGTTAAGAAAAATATTAGTCGGGCAATCTTTATTATAAATCGCAATAGTATATTAGTGTTGGGTTAAACGGAGTCAAAAGGCATCTGACAACGCTAACCGGATCTTTAGTTGATAAGGCAAGAAAAATCAGAACTTGTCCTTATCGATTCGAAATTGTTTGACAAACGATTCAAGATTCTGTTAGGGTTACTGATTCCCTTCAGTCGATATACCATACATGTAAGAAAAGATACGTTCCTAAGGGCTTAACCATGATTATTGACTCAAATTACTTTGTTTACGACAGTAATTTTTATAAGCAAATGTTTGGCCTTTCTATGAGTACCCAATTAGACCAATTCTAGAGGATTTGGTGGAATTCTGCGCGTACATCTTCTGTGCTTACACATGGTCAAACACTTACAGAAAATCGTTCACTATTTTGCAGTTCTTTGGGTGTACGCTTGCTCAAACTGATTTGTAGGTCTATAAGCAAGAACGTGGCCGTTAAAACTGGTGTGAAAAACTTTTTTATCGGAAAACACAATTTTATTCCAAAAATCACGTTTTCCTTAAGATACTGCTAAGCATATTCGATTCTGCTGTTTATAATTGCTTGCTTAAGAAATTGTTTCCTGGTAACTGACCCGTTTCTTTAGTCAGTATCGTTTATACGCCGATATGCAATTTCTGATTAAGATCGAGTTAAAGCCCCAGAAGATTGAAACTTCTCGGGCTCTAACTCAATGTCTTAATCAGGATCAGTTAGAATTGCATTGGAAAGCCCGAGAAGATTGAAACTTCTCGAGTTTTAACTGCTGTAGAAAGGGGCTCTTCTACAACATTATTTACTCGTTCAATAGTATGAGCATGTTGCCCGCCTTCTTAATTTTTGAAATACACTCTTACGTATTGCTGTGGTATAGACAATCCAAGTTTGCTGAGTGTATTTTGAGTTGTATATTTTTATTTGATTACTTTCTTCCGAGCTTTTGTTTGGTTTACCGAGAAAGTTTCACAAATTTATGTTTTGTTTGTATTTTTTTTCCATTCATTAATTTGTCTAGTGTTCGCTTGGTTTGATTTAATGTGGATTCTATTGAATTTTGGCGTATTGTTTATACGACTGCGTTGTACGATTTTGAGAGAGGAACCTTGTCAGGGACTTCCTTGTTCGACTATTGACGTGAGTAGACGTATTTTTGTACATCATTGTTGCCATTTTGTAATTCATTTGATATTGAAATTTAATTCTGTAAAAATTTAGTCAATCAAGGATTTCTTTTTGTAATAATTGTTAATATATTGAAGTGTGCACATTATAGATATAAGATCAATTATTATTTTTGTTTGGGAAGACACATTTTAGTTTTTTTTCTCTCATTATAGTGTAAAGAGTTAATTTTCCGTTATTCAATTTTTGCTGTTTTAATTTTAATTATCAATCACCTCGGTTGGGTGAGTAGAAGCTTTCTTCTTGCATTTAGTTTTTCAATTTTGTAAATTTCTAATAATTGTCCACGTTTAGTTTATTTTAATTTGAAACCACGTGGATTGAAATTGAAATATTTAGGATTAACTTCATGAACAAACAAAACTTTTGCTTTGCATAGGAAATAGCATTGTCCTAGTTAAATTTTGAGTCAAGTGCAGTTTTTATTTTAGGCCAGAACATTCAGTTCACGGTTAAAAATTCTGTTCTTTTATTTTATATTAAACCTTTTCAATTTTTCGGGTATTTAAGAAAGTCAGATTTCATTCACTCACAATTTACTTTTCGTGGTTAGATTCAAGTTTTAATTCTCCAGGGTAACTCTGATGTTAATAGTTTTTTTGCGCATTTTAAAAATCTTAACCGTTGAGCTAGCTAATTTAATTTTTCTTATTCTTTGTTAATTTCATTTTGCAATTTCATTTAATTCTCTCAGTACACAGCAGTATAAATGTCTTGTAACACGCAGCCGCTGTAATGACTACCCTTTTTTTAACTAAGAAGTATCTCTTATCTTTTCTACTTTTCTACTAAATATGTAAGTAGAGGTTTTCCATTATTACTATTCTCTAGTCAAGTTCTGAGATTTTCCTCAAGAAAGAAACTGATTGCAAGACGTGAAAAAATACAAAAAAAAATGTGCGGTTTAAATTCTCCTTGGAATCCAAAAGAAGAAACGGGCACAAAATCAAACAATCGGCAAACACATTCCAGCATGATCGATGAGATAGTCGCGCAACGAGTTTAAAAAAGAAATAATGCCAATAATTTTAAATAAATTATATGTGAGAAGTGAATCGGATCAAAGGCAAACATATTTTTGGTTAGACAAACTGAAATGTCCACATGTATATTTTGGCTGTTGACGACCTTTCTACCAGTTAATTTGTGAAAATATCAGAATTATTTTGCCCCTACGCAGTGAGTTTTTTTTTAAACCCAATGCGGATTGCGGACATTCATTATCGAAGTTTCGGAATTGTTTTAACCAGTATACCGAAAGCACAATTCGACTGCTAGGAATTTTTAGTGCAATCGTTCGTTTATTCCGTATATTTTTTTTTTGTGTTGTTCCTGTTGCTGATATATCATAATGACAAACATACATACATAACAACGCAATAAATCTATCTATTACTTTTAATTTATTGGAATCAGAATATATATACAACTAATTTTGCATTATTTCGAATTGTTCATATTTATGTTATACGTAAGTAACTTATTCAAATTGCCAATCATTTGACATTTTTGTTTTGTTAACATATCGAAATTTATAAAAAAAACCTTCTTTCACCAAATTTTGCATACCTCGTATACCTATTATTAGTAGTATAAGATGTACTGTAGATGGACACTGTAATTTGTAAAAACTTTAAGATTGAAGCTTTAACGAAACTTTACTTTTATACATTATCAAACGAAATAACTACGGCTGTGATGAAAATATTTCTTGAATAAAATAGATGCATAATAACTAAGCTGCCACTTTCGTTGGCATCTTAGTGGCGGCCTTGAAGTAATTAAAGGAAAATAAAATGTAATAGATATTTGGGAGTATATTTTGATACACTGGGAAACTTCAGAGAGCATCCACAGAGAGCTACTGGGAGGATAGTGGAAACAACAGGAAGGCTGTATGGTTGATGCCTAATAACATTGGTGGCCCTAATAGTTGTAAAAGAGCTATATTTACCGGAGTTGTTCATTCTGTTGTATGGAGCACCAATCTAAATAGATGTGCTTGGGGTAAAGGGAAATTACTATCACTTGGAGAGAACTCAGCATGCAGTGAGAGAATCCAACAAGCAGTGCTATCTCGGCGTAGGAAATGTCAGCTGCAGCAGCGTCGATTGTGACAAAAGATCTGTTGACGCAGGGGCGAAACGCAAAATATGATAGGGGGAGGCAGGAAGAAATCAGGACACTGATGATTGATAAATGGCAATAAGGATGAAAAAATAATATCGATAAGGCACAATGGATAAAGGCTCTAAAACCCGATATATAGTAAAGAAGTGGCTTAAGCGTAGCCCTAGGAAGGTAGATTACTACCTTGCGCAGGTTCTGATTGCGCATGGAAATTTTAAAATATATGCGAAACGCATCGGGAAGGAGCAAGACGATGAGTGTACTTACTGCAGATGATCGGACATTCTCAAACATACACTTTTTAAATACCGGCGGTGGAGATTGATTAGGCAGGACAATGAGAAGAAAGTAAAGCTTCACAATAAAGTCAGAATTGAGCAATAGAAGTTGGGAGAATAGAATGTAAAAATGGCTTATATATATAATATCTAAGCACTTCATGTCCATAAAGGATTTCCACCCACCAAAAAAAGGCATTGAACCAATGTGATTATGACCAAAAATGGATCTTTTGTCAATGAGCTCTAGAAATAGAGTGAAAATAATCATACTTCTTGAATAAAATTTTTCTTACGATGAAGCCACCCTCTGTAAGAATTACCACGTTAACCGTTATAACTGAGGAGTTTGGAGAAAGAACAACAGATACAAGTGTAAGCGAAATGGACACTTTAAGCTTAATCTCATTCAAGAAAAACAGTTTTTCTTTGTTTCTTATTAATGACATATGCGATTTCCTCCGGAAACATCTCGATTTTTAGTTATTATCACAAACATTCACAAAAGCGCATTCCTTACACTTTCTCTAGAATAAATTTAGACAACTGTTAGACGACCTATCTCTGCATATGTCTCTGCATAAATATGAGCGCAAAATGATGAAGTAATTTTTGAACGAGCATATATACTGATAAATGGATAGGAAAATAAGATCCAGTTGATTGTTCGCAGGACAGTTCGCAGACCTGACTAAACTTAATTTTTCTTTTGTGTGGATGTCAATGAGTTTGTTTACCGACAGCGTCCAATAACTAAAGGCGATATAAAAATTATAAATTATAATTAGAAATGCGTTTGACGGTGCCCGTGAGGAAACGTTGTTGAGTCTAGCTAAATACCATTTTTGGAAATAGACTATAAATGTGGGTTAGATAAAACTGCAGTTACGTAGAAGTCTCCTGTTTTAACTAGTTTTTCTTTTTTATGTGTGTATGCGACGGTGTTTATTATTTAGTAATTCATATTCATGGTTTTGTTGGAATGTTATAGTAAATATGTATTTTTTGACTTTCGGTTCAGAATAAATAAAATTTAATGGAAATCATAATTATAAATATAAACCAACTTTTTCGAGTTAACAAGAAGTGATAGACACTTTTTAATAAAACCAAAACATATATTAATAGAAATTTAGTAATGTAAACATATGCATATGTTTGTCTATTAAAAAACACTGTAGTGCCTAACAGAATATTAAAATTGAAGTAAAAACACATTCGAAAGTGTAAGTAAATCTAGAAGATATTTCAAAATTTGGTTTAAATATTCTAAGTGGTAATTAAATTACGCGCGTCTGTTATAAACATTGTAAGTAATATAATTTTTAGAAAATCAAAGATATCTTAGAAATTAATGAGTTGAGAGCTAAAGTATGTTATCTTGTTTGTTCAAACTTTACTTATATTTAAAAAAATGCAATAACAGGTAATAGGAGTATTTAATTTAAGAATACAAAATTGGGGGCCGCATCGGGCTTACCAAATATTATGTTTAAGTACCCTTAACTTTACGTCATAAAAAAAATCGTAATCCTACAACAATTTATAAAAACTTTCTTTAATGGTGATTTTATGTCAATAATTGGGTTAGGCTTTCAGTTTGAAAAAAAAGGTGTAGAAAAATACTTCCCTATTACTATATTCTATTTTATTTACTACATTTGATAATAAAAACCTTTCTGCACTACCGGTTTTGGCTTTTCCGCTTTCTTCGGGTGCATTAAGTGTTTTTTAAATGAACTATAAAATACAAAATATCAGTTAGTAAATTTTCTAAAAAGAAATTTTGTAATATTTAAATTTTATAATAGTTAACTGATGCAAAATTGATTGAAAAGTTAATAGAATTGATTATCAAATAAATATTTTTAGAATTATCGAACTAGTAAGGTGTGTTTTTTTAACATAAAGTAATATGGTTTAAAATTTTATAATAGTTAACTGATGTAAAATTGATTGAAAAGTTAATAGAATTGATTATTAAATAAATATTTTTAGAATTATCGAACTAGTAAGGTGTGTTTCTTTAACATGAAGTAATATGGTTAAGTTATAGTGTACAAATGGCTGCGCTCTGCGACACATCTGAACACCTAATGCAAAACAGCTGAATGAAATATGAACTACTTACAAAATGCAATAGTCGAAAATTTAAAGATCCTGAAAACTGATATCTATCTTTGACTGTTACGAGTTGTAGAGGAATACCCTCCTAGTGAAACACTCTGTGTAAAAAACATATGTATATGTTATACTTTACTTACTTGATCCGCAAGTAGCTGTCTTCTATTTTTACGCACACAATTAGCTTCCTGCTATGCAAAAAACTAGTACGAAAATACACAATGCACCATTAACACTTCAAGAATTACTACGAACGAAACTGCAGCAACCGAGCCGAGAATCACCTCTCCACTTATTTTTACAAACTGGACGACACTGCATTTCCAACTAAAAGGCATAAATCTGGTAATAATACAGATGTTAATGTGCTTCTATGGTATTTCCGTACCATTTAAAACGCAAGTTTTTAGTTAGTTAACTTCTAAGAACTCGCTTTATAATGTATCTTTTATAAATAATTGTTACAGATAACTAATGTATAACGTTAATACAATTCGAGAGAATTTTTCTATTAGTGCATGTAGGTGTATTATTTGTGGTTTACTAGTTAACTCTTCGTTTTTCATTCTCTTATAAGAAGATAATATCATATATATCATTAACAGTATTTTTTTTTACAAACGATACAAACTTATGGCGACAAGTCTGTATTATACGATGAGCGGTTGTGTTTCACTATATAGAAATCTGTAACTAATTAAATAATTTAGATTCTACACTTCTAATTTTGGACAGTTTATTTTAGTAACATTGCGTCCAAAAAAAAAGGGTTCATTGACCGTGAGCCCGGTTGGATAACAGACATACTATTAGTAGAAAATGAACGAACCGTCTTCCGGAAAAATGAACGCGAAGCCGGTGTTTAATGAAATCAGTAAAACATGCACACTCTGTTGAATTTTTCCCCCAAACAAGCTAACGATGAGGTACAATACTGAGACACGTATTTTGGTTGTGATTCACGTTTGCATTGTGCATTTAACGAATACGTATACTTCTCTTTAATTGGTTCAACTGATGTTGTTTTGTATTCTAAAATAACACGCTTATTACAACAAGCTACAATTAGAAAAATACAGCAGACCAGACATTTTAGCGCAAGTTGATTCATTTTTTTTTGTAAGTATAAACGATTCTGTAAGCATATTGATGCGATAAAATAAATTTGCCGGGATATATTTGCATCTAATGTAAACATGGTTATTTTGTTTGCGCGTTTTATTAGTCTGTTGAGATTAATTCTTGCACGTGTCAGTTGAAATATAATTAACCATTAGAATGGCTATAGTTATTAGCTGTAAAGCGTTGAAATGGAAAAGTTGGTATAGACTGAAAGAATAGGGATAACGTTAAATTTAATCGACAATTATGAAAATCACCTTGATTTGTGGAACGTTTCCAATGAACATTATAGAAATAGGACACGAAATAAACTATTTTAAAAACTAAAGCATAGATGAAGGTGAAATTAAAAAAAAAATCATAGCAATTTATTATTGTTGTATGTGTATGTGTATATTGGAAAGGTGATATTACACTGCGACTTAAAAGATCTATTGTGTCCCTGTTCTTGCTGTTTTACAGCTGGCCTTCCAATCCTATTCCTTTCAGAAAGTTCCAGGGGCAACACCCTTGAGTTGCACAGTGCTAGCCAATTTGAAAGGGGATGGATGCCATCCTGTTCCCCAATCTGCTCCAGTCGTTTTGCTCCTCCCTTTGTTCCTTCCTTGTGAGGTACTCTCACTTTGGAAGTGGAAGGCTTCTTATGGAGGCCCTGCTTCAATTCATGTTTATTAGCGGTGTCGTCCCGCTAATAAACGTCCTTCCTCCATGGTTGATCCCACGAGTAGCTAGGGAAAAAAAGGTCCACCTCAACAGAGCCCCGCATGCAGAGGTAAGGCTAAATACAATGGTCTGGTCTGTGTTATTATTTCAATATCAATAAATACAATGGGTTGCGCCAGGTGCCCCAAGGTTGGACTAGTTGACTGGTCTTCTATCCAGCCACGCATCCCATCAGCCTAGTCCACCACCTTAGGATTTAGGTTTTTATTGAGGTTGTCTCCTCTCGGTTCATGCAGTTAAGCTAAGACCTCCCATCCCTTTCGGGACCTAGTTTAACAGTTGGGCTTTTGGTAGCCGAAAGCAACGACTAGCATCGTTGAAGAGCCCTGTGGAAGCCCTTAGCTACGACACGACAGCTCGGGCGAGGGGGGAATGGTTCACGGCAACGGTCTTCATTTATCCTGCTCCGGTTTTAGGCTGAGAGGAAGAACTTATAGCAGCAACTAACCATCTCGTCTTGAGCTAACCCTGACAAGATGGCCTTTCCCCTATCCACCACCTAGGGCACGCGCCTGGTAGGTACTCCCAACCCCCAGGAATTTATTGTTATATTATTTATATAACCAGAGGAGTTAGCTTTATAATAATAATTTCATTTCAAATAATTAAATTAATCTTTTTAGCAACACCGCAAAGGCCGTACATGTATAATATTCTCTGTTTACCAGTGTATTTGATGTTAAGTACGCACACGTTATAATAGATATTAAAAAAAAATATAATGTGATGAAGAAGATGTGTGTTGGGCAAATGTATACGTGTCAATTCTATTTAGGTAGGAAATGTATATTACCACCGATTTTTAGAATAATCTGCATTAATAAAATACATAAGTAGAAGAAGTAACGAGTACAACGTAACTTCAAAGTAAACTTTCTGAGTCATGACCCTAGAGATACATTTTCCACCAACTCTGCCGCGTCTAACCTCCCCCCTCCCAGTAAATCCCCAATTTTATACCGAAAACTACAATATATCCCTAACTTATCTCCCAGGTTAATTAATTTATTTAAACAGTACAATATGAAAATTGTCACTTACCCCACTAAGAAAATTAACTCTTTCTTCTCCAGATTGAAGGATAAGACGAACTATCTTGATAAAAGAGATGTCATTTATTGTATTCAATGTAAGGATTGTAATGGAAAATACATTGGCTAGACATCACAAAAACTTAAAAATCGTATAAGTGCACATAAAAGCAATGTTAGATCTTGCATCTTAACAGTACTGCACTCAGTGTCTATACTAATGACACTGGCCATTTGTTTGATTTTGATAATGTCAAAGTTTTAGGTGTTGAAAACAATACATTTAAAGGTAATTTCTTAGAGATGTGTTATATTAATTTATTTTATTCAAAAAAGATATTGATAATTTAAGTAATATTTACATAGACCTAATTTTTCATTAATTATCATGTCTGTTTCATATTACCAAATTTTACGTTTGTCATTCATCTGATTTTGTCGTTTTACATTTATATCAGCTTTGAATTTTCAAAACAACCATATGTACTTTTTTTATTATGTTACTTCTTTTTGTTACGATAAGAATTTTACGCTATACGTTCAGTCTGTTATTATTTCTCTACCGGTACTGATGCATACTTTTCAATTTGATATACTAAAATTAATGTAATTTCATTTTTATGTAAGTCTAATGTTTATATTTTTGTGTGCTTGTGCATCTTATTGTTGTTTGTAGTGCTCTGAAGAAGCTGAGAAAATTCAGCGAAAATTTGTTAATAAATTAAGAAATTGAATTATGGGTATTTAATCTTTAACCCCACCTTTTTTTGGAGTAATTTGGCGTTAAATTTTATTAGTTTAATAAAATACATTTACTTTATTATTTATATTAGGAAACCCAAACGACACCCCACGCCTCCCCCGTGCTACAGACCGGTGGCAAAAGACCGGCGACGAGCCCCGCTCTGGAGTGGACGATGGCGTGAACTAAAAGGGGTAAGCGACGTAAAAAAGGCGGATGAGAAGAAGGAACCAGAAGCAAAAGATGTCCAAGAGCCTACTAAAGACAGGCTTGCAGAGAGTGTGGAGCAGCAACAGGTATCGGACACCGGGATCCCTGCCAGAGCTAAACGGAAAAGGAGGAGGAGACCCAAAACCGAGCGACCTAAGTCTGAGGCGGTCCTAATTAAGCCGCTACAGAGTAAATCCTATACTGAGGTGCTGAGTGAACTACGGCAAAAGGTGAAACCGGAAGAACCCGAAACGGAGATCAAGCTTGTCCGTCAGACTCGAAGTGGCGGCATTCTACTGGAACTGAGCCAGAAAACTGCCGATTGTGAGGACTTCTCAGGCCGACTCCGGGAGCTTCTGGGTGATAAAGCCCAGGTTAATACTCTCCAAGCCAATACCATGTTAGAGTATAGGAACCTGGACTGCCTTATTTCGGCAGAAGAGATCGAGATGCAGTTAGCAGTGCCCCCCAAAAGTGTCTCTAATAAAACCAAATAGCAGTGCACTAAGGATGGCGATCATGGAGCTCGAGGATAAGTTTGCCCTCAAACTGCTCCAGATGGGCAGCATTAAAATCGGCTGGACAAATCGCAGAATTCGCAGGAGAGTGGAGGTGGTCCGATATTTCCGCTGCTTTGGCTACGGATGTTCGGCCAGAGCGAAACTAGTCGTGCGATACATTAAAGAATTTTGTGAGGATCAAGACTTTGTTTTCTTCTTTTTTCCTTTAAATACAACTCACCCGGAGTCAACTTATGGATTTTATGCTTTATGTATATTTTGTATTTTTCACAATAAAGTTATAAATAGCCAAAAACCTCGTCATCTAATTAGTGATGCGCATGAATACCGACCCATTATCTAGGGAAAACACTGCCAAGCAAACGAGCTTGGCAAAATTACTGGGGAAAGAATATTCTGTTGAGCCTACATCTTGTCTGGCAATGTATGGATACACGAGATATATAGCATAAGTGGGAGGCTTTACCGGTGAAATGTCACAACTTTCATAGTATCTTTATTTACTTGGTGAGACGGAACATACGCACAGTCCGGTTTGGCGGTGGCTGTAACGGTTTGGAGACAATGCTAGTCGGAGAGTTCGACTGGGGCGGTACATCTGTCAAAAAATAACGCAGGTGTCCTAAGGCCAGCTCAGCGAGGATAGAAACCTTATGTAGAGCAAAAGGGCAAAAGCTGGCGTTATGTACAGATTGTTGAACTGATAATGGTATTACACAGTTAATATTTTTTTTCAAACAAATAACAAATAAAACTTTTATTCTTAAATCTGCCTTCTCTTTACAGATACCTATTCTCCTATGTTTAATAATATTCAAAAATGTAACATCCTTCGTTAGATGGCAATGAGCTTATGGATCTGGCTCTTCTTAACCAGTGAGTAGTTTATATTTTTTTTTTTATTAGTTGTGGGTTTGATGCCCAGGCGGCTGCACGTATTGTGTCTCTTAAATCACTAACTTGTATATTATTAAACTTTTACTTTTTAAATATTGAATTTATAGCTTAATTTTAATCATTCAATATATTAAATGCGTTTATATTAATAACAACAGTATATCAAAACATACACAATTTATTGTTTAATAATATATTAAAAATATTTAAAGAGTATAAGAACTCTTACCCAAGGTGAATATACTCATTTGGAATGTTTAAATCAAATATTAACTACTATCCAGCGGATTTTGGATTCTTAAATTCAAAAAATAACTTTTAAGTCTCTCGCTATCATAAGACAAAACCACCAACTTATACATATTAAAATTTTAATTTCAACTGTCATTTACAAATATGAAGAGTAACCTCAAAGATTTCTAAATTTTAAATACTTATTTACACAAAAATTTAAACATTATTTAGACAAAATACCTTTAACACCTAAAGTATTTCAACATGGAGTTTCCTCGCAGTGACGAACCAAAGATATTGCAGAAAAGATTCCACATTAGGAACACAAGACCGGCATCAGGAAATCCAGGGCAAAATCTCCTACAAAACATTCAAAATGTATCATTACACTCAAGACAGCAGATACATGTACGATTCCACAAAAGAAAAGATACCAAGGTATGTTAATACAGCAAATTTCTTCTAATGTTGTAAAGTCTTCGTTTCTTCTATATATTTTTAGGCCGACGCACGACGGTAGATACATCGATTTATACAGAAAATCCCCTTCGATTTCGGATATTTTACAGAAATATGATAATGAATTTGACTTGACGAAAAAGTGAAACAATCTTTTAAGAAGATTTTTATCAATTACCACCTGCGTCCCCATGGACCCTAACTCATTTATTTAATATGAATTACTTCGAGTCTCCACCCCTTTGAAGGAGTGTCGAAACCTTGGAAACAATTTTTGAAACCATACAGTTACCAGACGATAAATTTATACATCTAATTACCACGACTACGGTGTAAATTAATTAACACCCAATATATACTGCATTTACAAACAGATGTGTATAAAATAATAATTACATCTACTATGGTTGGTGATTCATCCTACGTATATATGCCATCACAATACATATGTATCCATAAGCATAATAGAGGACAATGATCGCAAATTCTGAAAAAGACTAAAAAAGAAACCTCATCACTTGCTCTGATGCGATGGCCTGTCAGGGTCAAGGTTTTTGTTACTGGGTTTAGACAATCTCAGGGTAAATAGCTATATGCAAAGGAGTCCCTTTCCAAGTTGATAGATGTAATTAGGAAGCCAAGAGGGTGTGAGCTAGGATGTAGCATATCATAATAGGTCCGAGACGTTGGAGGCAAGATTGGTAAGAGCAAAATATCAAATAAACACTTTTATTATCATTAACGTGAAGTTTATTTCTCCTGAACTGTGCAGAGGCCCTGTCTAGTAAATCATTGCAAGCGTAATTCAGGTTATCAGTATCATCACCGATAATCACTAAAGCTACGTCGTCTGAATATAAAGTAGCAGACGCTTGGTCAGTTTGCGAAGAGAACTCATTAATATATAATAAGAAAAGTATCGGACCCAAAATAGAACCTTGTAGCACACCTAAATCGGGTAGATGATTTTTCAGAAGGAATTTATTTATAATACTCGCGGTTTTGTAGGAAGTACTTACAAATTGGTATCTATCCTGCAAAAAGAACTAGTCCAAGCTCCAAAGCGATCCTCCCTAATACTATAAGCTTCTAATTTATTTAAAAGAACATTGTGTGAAACACAATCAATAGCTTTGTTCAAATCTAAAACAATTCCAATGAAGTTAACGATGTCAGTGTAAAAAGCATTGAAAGCTGTTGTAGTAGAGTGATCCTTCCTAAATTCCGTTGCTATTCAGATATTATATTGAGGTGGGATAAGTACGATCCAAAATATCTCAGAGAAGAAAGACATACTATAGGGCGGTAATTTTCTGGTAGAAAGGTATTTTTCAAAAGTTTTGGTAAACCTTCTGTAATATACCTTATTAGTTGAACAAAGTCATGGCGGATACAATAAAAGATAATACAAAGTTTGACAAGTTCATTAAAAGAAAAAAAGTTTTAAGTTTAGTTAGTTCTATAGAAATTTGTATAGTTTTCACTTGTTGATTTTTAAGCAAACTGCGAGAAGGATTAATTATTTCCAATTATATATTCATTGTGTTAGCCAATAATTCAATTATATCTCAATCCTTTATTATTTGGAATATGCCCGGGATGTGCAATGAAAACAAATATATGCCCATTTCAACTGTTTAATTTAAGTTATGATAACACGTCAACTTGATTTTGCCACATTTCAATTAATTGCTTAAACTGCAACGTGGTTGGAAATTCAAAATACCTACACATAATGTTTCAATTCTACATCGCAGCCATATTCTAACCAATAAAGGATTGAAGTGTAATTCCCAGTTATGCAGCTCGTAATTCATATGGCCATCAATTTGCACGTTATATAATCCTATTTTATTGCCTTAATATGAAATGAACAACTCATGACAAGTTGGTCGAAAGTATTTTTTAGAAATGAACTAACTATGAGACAGATACATACGAAATTGCATCTGACTCTTTCAATTTTGAAATGATACTGTTGACTTAACTGGTCTAATATTTAAAATTATTGGTTTGGGAACAGAAATTTGATAACAAGGAATCTGTTATTGAATTTGGATTGATATTAATTAATTAATTAAACATCTTCTGAGTGACTTATTTGAGAGTTTTGGATACTGTCATGTAATTAAGTCTCCGACTAGAGTGACCGCAACATCCAGTAGCTGCATTGACAATTTTTTAATCAACAATGATTCAATCCAGTTTAGTGCCGTGGTTCGAGATTTGGGTTTGTCCGACCATGCTATGCAACTTCTAAGTATAGGTTTGGCTGCTGAGACTCGATCTGAAGCTATAAATATAATTAAACGTCGAAACTACTGTTTTAAAAATATGTCACGGTTTAATGATTGTATCGGCATGGAAACATGGGACTTCTTGTATGGATGTCAGTGTCCAAATGAGGCCTTCAATAGTTTTATTAATCTCTTAGGTTATCACTTTGAAACATGCTTTCCTCTTAGAGAAATTTCAGAAAGACAAAATCACAATAAATACTGTCCATCAGTAGCAACATTACAACTAAAAAATCAAATGAACTTATATAGTGATTTAGCGAAGGTAGATCCGGAATATAAAAAACTCTATACATGTACTAAAAAGTCGTATCTAGAAAACCTCAAATTAGATAGACAAGAACTTTATAATCGACAAATTCATTCCTCAAAAAATAAAACAAAAACTGTCTGGAATATTATTAGTACTGCTAGGGGCAACAAACCAAAAAAATATGACATTAAAATAATTGAGAATGGCATTAGATTGGACGATGGGTCGGTAGCGGATAGTTTTAACGAACACTTTCTTTCACTTCCGCAAGTTGCTGCTGTATCTCCGACATCTTTAAATTTTCAAATGTCAAATATCCCCTTAAATGAAAAATCTTTGTTTCTCTCGCCAGTAAGTGAGCAAGATATTTGTCACTATGTTGACAAATTAAAACACTCCAACTCTACCGGGATAGATAATATTTCTAATGTTTTAATTAAAAAATGCAAACAAAATTTATGTAAGCCTTTACTGTACATTACGAATCTTATAATGTCACAAGGTAGATTCCCGGATCAATGTAAGTTTGCCATTGTGCAACCACTTTACAAGAAAGGTGATCCAAATATGTACGCTAGTTACAGACCAATTAGTTTGCTATCTAGTTTTTCAAAGATTTTCGAAATGGCAATGCAAAATCAATTAATGTCATTCTTTCAGAAAAATAAACTTTTATCTTCGGGTCAACATGGTTTCATAAAAACAAAGGGAACTCAAACGAGCCTATGTGACTTTCACGGTAAAATTATATCTGCCTTGGACAGTAAAGCTTTTGTGGTGGGGTTGTGCGTGGATTTGAGTCGCGCTTCGATTGGTTAACACGGTTGCTGTTACAAAAGTTGGAGAGATATGGAGTGCGAGGTGTGGCTTTAGATTTGTTTCGTTCGTATTTGCAAAACCGCCAACAGTATGTTCGGGTCAATGGAATAAACGGCAGCAGTCGTTTAGTCGAACGCGGAGTACCGCAGGGGTCTATTCTTGGACCCATCTTGTATGTGATTTTTGCTAACGATCTAATCGCTTTTCTGAAGTCTCAAGTGGTAAATGTGGATGTCGTCTGTTATGCAGACGATACCAATATTTTGGTTTACGGCCACAGTATAGAGTCCGTAAAGGTTTCAATTTCGGTAGTTTATGAATGTGTTAAGCAGTGGGTCGGAAATAATGATTTAATACTTAACGATAGCAAAACATCTATCATTCCTTTTTCTCTAAATAGAATTGACCCGATCTCTCTTGCTTTGCAAGAAATTGAGGTGGAACACATTGGTCAATCTCAAAAAATTTTGGGCGTAACATTTGACTCTGGACTGCGGTGGCATTGTCATATAGATAATTTATGTACTAAATTAAGGAAAAATTGTTTTGCATTGAAATTTATGTCACAAAAATGCAGCAAAGAGATTTTACTTTTATTATACTACGCAACAATAGACAGTCATATTAGATATGGTATAATGAACTGGGGTAATAGCACGCAGACAGATAGAGTATTTAGGTTACAAAAGTACGCTGTTAGGATTATAGCAGGTTTGAGAGCAATAGATTCATGCAGACAGGTTTTTAAGGATTTACGGATTTTAACGGTTTCCAGTATATATATTTATGTTTATAATAACTTGGGTGGGTTCTCGCATGGTCGGCTAGAGCATGGCTACTGTACGCGTCATAAGAATGACCTTTTACCGCCAGGCCACCGGACCAGTATGTTTCAGAGGAATTTCTATTACACTGGGTGCAAATTTTACAATTTTTTAGATAAGAACATAAAAAATAGTGAGAATATTTATATATTTAAGAAGAAATTAAAAACACTATTAATAATTAAATGTTGTTACAACTTACATGAATTTTTTAATTAATAGTAGAGTAAGTTTTCTGTTCTCATGTTTTGTTTGAATGTTTGTATTGACAATGTCGAGTTAATAACTTCCGACAATAAAGTATTATTATTATTATTATTATTATTATTATATTAAAGCCACTAGGTCGACTAAAGCGTACGCAATGGTAAATATTTGATGGTTAACTTTAGCGAGAGTAATGACCGAGCGCTTAATGCAAATGCCAGAATAGAACAATGCGTACGGCACGATGCTGGCTTTCTAGTCGATGAATTTCGCGATTTTCCAACTAAAGGACTTTTATTTTGCCTGAAGTTACCTAGGTACACAAATACAGAACATAATTTGAATACATTTGAAAATTTATTTGGAAATTAAACCAATTTTTGTTTGCCTTTTGTGTTTGCATTATCATATACATTGAATGCCTCGAAAGGCATTTGCACCTACCGTGTGAGTAATAGTTTTTTAACGACATGCAAATTTTGTATGTGATGACGGTTTGTAAGTTACACGTATCGTCGTTATGTAACACAAAATTTTCATTTGACCTAGAATGATATATTATTTGAGAAAATAATAAGTATACTTACACAGACGTCTAATAATTTTCTTGCTTGTTGAATCTCCTTTGCTCTTGCAGGACCATTTATTTCAGGTTATCAACGGCGGGCGCAAGACGATGTCATATTCTTCTTTATGTTGTATTTTGAACTCCTCTCGGTGGTTTTTGTTTGTGTCACACGAACGTATTTCAAATCTTTTGTTCCCTATTTTTCTTTCTTTCCGTGCCCCATATTGCGCCAGCCTTGACGATAACAAATTGCTTTTTTTATATTTTATACGTGCCCCGGAATTTGTTACAATTAGCTACGGAGACAACATTCATGAATATTTAAATTAATTTACCACTGAACACGGATCTTATCAAATTTATTGGGAAAATTTAAGCCGCTTGCGAAGCGATAGGATGGAAAAAATAACAATCAACGGAAATTTGCATAAATATCGTATCCGTCCGACACGAAATTCAAAAGCTTGACGTGTAAAGGAAAATTGTACTTAGTAGATACTAATAAGGAAAGAGTTTACTCTCCACATCTTAGATAGGTTGTGATGTTGACGAAAATATGTATTCCTAATATTAAATAAGCATCGAGCTAAAATTGAATTTTTGATTGACTGTATAATGTAATTGATTCGTACAAAAAATGAGAATAAATCGAGCATACGAGCGTTATTACTGTTATATGTATCTTATTATTCCATTTTTAAACGATCTTAAACATATCGCCTTGACGGTGTATACAACTTCCTTTTAACAGTTTAATTACATTTCACCTTGATCAAATGACTAAAACATTGAAATTGAGGAAAGAGTTATCTCAATTGAATAACATAACATTATTTTGATAAACTGTAATCTACTGAAATCACATGTAAATTCGTTGGTAAAGTCAAACCTCTACCATCCAATAAATTTCATACACAGTCACAAATAGTTTAAACATATGTAATTGCTATGGAAATAGGTGTATAGAATATGATTTAGAGTCACTTAAAACAAGTTTCAAAGTCTAATAAAGGAATTATTCTAAGTTGAATACTTACCTGCCTACTATACAGGAAAATTTTGAATTTGTTAAAGATGACTATAAAGATAGACCATATTAGCAATAGATGCTAGTTATAGCTTTATATATAATAACTTTATTTTATTTGCTAATTCAAGGCCAGCTGATATTTTTTTGTTTTTATTATATTTTGCTCCGGGGGATTTTTCATTCTTCGGGATGTTTATTCGGTAACGATTTTTGTATTCTCCTCAAACTAGAGTAAATAACTATATCTTAATGTCAGTTACTGGTTATTCATTTGAATTCGACGTTGGTTTACCTGACAGCGATAATAATCGAAGCCAGATAACTTACTGCTTATAAGTAGTTTAAATAATTCATTCTTCCTGTGGACACAAGAGACGATGGTTGCTTCTCTTACAACAATCTTTACGCAACACTTTCAGAAATATCAAAGTTCAACAAATTGTTCACCTAAAAAGTATCGATATATCACCTGAATAATATTAATCCATATTTTTACCTGAATAATCTTCCAGAATTTCCTATAAAATTTCCTGAGAAGAATCCTGAAGAAGATTTTTGTAATTTATGTTCACGATACGTTAATTTTGGGGTTAAGTTTATATGAAGCGCCATTATTTATTTTATTTTAGTTATTTTAGGAAATTTAGTGTTTAAAAACGACACTAAAATGGTCTATGATTATAGGTGCAAACTCCTCCTAAACCCCTCACCACAAACTGCATTAAACTGGACGTACTGCGTTTGTATCTACATTGAAGTACCAAAAAAATACTGAAATTTAAAATGAAAAAAAAAAATTAAAGCTAGCTCAACGGAAAAAGATTTTAATAAACCAAGAAATTATTAATCTGTGAGTTACCTCACGAATTAAAACTTTAATCTAATCACGAAAAGTAAATTGTGACTGAATGAAATCAGACTTTCTTAATTAGACGAAAAATTGAAAAGGTTTAAAATAAAAAAAGAACAGAATTTTTAACCCAGTGACACTAATTAAACAATCAATTTATTTTAACAAAATGGACTAAAATACAATTGGGCAGAAAAGAAACCCTGAACTGGCTGAAGGTTCTGGCTTAAAATAAAAACTGCACTAGACTCTAATTTAAAATAGGACAATGTTATTTCCTATGCAAAACAAAAGCTTTATTTGTTCAGGAAGATTATTCAATCTCCAAAATCTTTCTATCCACGTGGTTTTACAAATTAAAATAATCCAAGCGTAGACAAATGCTAGAAACTTACAGAAATAAAAAAGCTAAATGAAAGAATGCTCCTACTCACCCAACCGAGGTGATAGAAAAATAAAAAAGATATAGCAAAATAGAATAACCAAAAAATTAACTCTTTACATATAAACGAGAGAAAAAACTAAAATAAATCTTCCTAAACAAAAAAAAAATACTAATCGATCCTATAACTACAAAGTGCACACTTTAATATATTAACAATTATTACTGTAAAAATTTCTTGATTGACTAAATAATTACAGAATTAATGCGAATTTACAAAATCAAAATGAATTACAAAATGGCAACAAAGATATACAAAAATACGTCTACTCACGTTAATAGTCGAACAAGGAAGTCCTTAACAAATTCCTACAATTGTTTTTCTTACAAAAATCCCTCTCTCACAATCGTACAACGTGGACGTATAACATTTCAACGACAATATCTACTAAAATAAAATCAGCCCAAGCGAACAATAGACATTTGAATGACTGGATTAATTAAAAAAAAACCTAACACTACATAATTAAAATCATACAATAAACTCTTAAACTAAAATTATACAAAACAAAACAAAATTGTGAAAATTCTCGGTAAATTGAAAATCAGCTGATCTGACAAGTAAAAAATCATAAATACCGTAATATAAATACACTCAGCCATAAGAGGGTTGTATAAACGCAGCAGTACGTTTCGATTGCAAGCTATCATCATCAGCAGATACACTGAACTACACTAAAACAACCCTAATTTATACCTAAAGAAAGCTAATTTGACAGGTAATCTGCTGCTCCTACAAGTGTCTCGTATCACCTGGCAGGTAGGTCACTGATCACAATATTCATTCATTTATCAGAGAGGTCGCTAGGTGAATAAAAAAATAATAATAAAGGAATGATTATAATACACTAATATGTTTAGTGGTTTTTTATTCATTTAGAGATCTCTCTAAGAAATTATATGTAAATTGAAATTTGAATATATTTAAATCGAATTTATTGAAAACAGTTATATATTGTATGTTAAGTATATAGTAGGTATAAGTGTATTAAAAGGCTTGCCCTAAGAAATACAGATTAGTCGCCACAGTTGACTCGAGCGAGCACGCATTTGTTTGATTTCTCAACCACCCATCGCATCTAAACGCAAGTAACAATTAGTTTTTGTTCGGCAAGCGACAGTTTGCTTAAATAAGTTCAATAATCCGAGGATTATAACATTTTGGTCCTTCGAGCCGGATTCAAGGTTTTAACACCGAATCACCGGATTCAGAAACTCATCATTCATCACATTCCGGAGATGGTTAATTGGAAGCAGAGGCAACAGCTCCTGTAAGTCGTTTTACCTTTTTTGTCCTAAACTATCTCTCATCCTATTTGTCTTTATATTCGTACGTTTTCGTTGTGTCATTAACAATGGCTAACGCAGAATTAATTCATAAACGTAGTGGAGTAAAATCAATGCTAACGCGATTTGAAAACTTTGTTAAAGATTATTCAGTCGAGAATTTTGAACAATTAAAACTCAGGTATGACAAAATTCAATCATTGTTAGCGGAATATAATTTAATTCAAGATAAATTAGAACTCGCTGACAAAACGCAAGAAAGCGATCGCGAAATATTCGAAAATCGATATTTTGAAGTTCTTGCATCGGCAAAGGTAATTATCGAAAGAGCCGGTAATGGATCAAATGACATATCCACAATATATGATAATTCCAACACAATGAATGTCAAATTGCCGAAAATTACCTTACCTGAATTTAACGGCGCCTATGATAAGTGGCTCATGTTCTCTGATACTTTCAAATCGCTAGTTGATGAGAATCAGCAGTTAGGACAGACACAAAAGTTTTATTATTTGCGATCTTGTCTGAGGGGCGAGGCGGCGCAAGTAATAAATGCATTAGAAGCATCAGACGCTAATTATGTTGTAGCTTGGGATTTATTAAAATCCAGATTTGAAAATAAACGCATTCTTATTCACACCCACGTAAGGGAATTGTTCGAATACACAAGTATTCACTCGGAATCACACGTACATTTGCGCAAGCTGATTGATCACGTGCAAAAACACATCAGGTCGTTAAACACATTAGGGCAACCAACCGACAGTTGGGACACTTTATTAGTTTATTTAATATCGACAAAATTAGACATTAAGACAAAAAGAGCATGGGAAAGTTCAGTAACAGCTAACGCTTTTCCAACTCTAAAACAATTTTTAGATTTTTTAGTAAACCACTGCATTTTATTGGAGGCGTTAGACAAAAATAAAACTTCCAACAAGCAAGTTACTAGTTCTTATGTAGTAACAAATAAACAAGATTGCGATTTTTGTAAAGGTAGTCATTTCATATTTCGTTGCGAAAAGTTACTACAGCTTTCTGCGAAGGAAAGATTCGAGGCAATCAAAAAATTGAAATTATGTATCAATTGTTTGAGACCAAACCACCAAAATAAACATTGCAAGGCTAGCAATTGCAAAAAATGTAACCAACCTCACAATACTCTTTTACATTTTGAACGACAACACACACAACGATTGTCTTCCGATGTTGATAGCGATAATGAAACGCGAGTTACAGAGAAAGCGGTAACTTCAGTAGTTTCAGCACATTCCTCTGCAAACCAAGGCGTGTATGTATTGTTATCAACCGCACTAATTTTGATAAAGGATAAATACAATAATTTAATACAGGCTCGTGCTTTAATCGACTCAGGTTCGCAATCGAATTTCATAACACAAAATCTCGTTTCCAAATTGCATATGAAAACCACTCCAATATCTATTCCAGTTAACGGAATAATCAAGCTTTAGTCAATATATCTCACATGGCACAAGCTGAGGTGATGTCTCACGATCAGAGTTACAAAAGGAAAATGTCGTTTCTTGTGTTGAATAAAATAGCAGAACCGTTACCACAGTACGATTTAGACGTATCAAATTTAAACATTCCCAAAGATATTGCTTTAGCCGATCCTAATTTTCATAAACGTCAGAATATTGACATTTTATTAGGGGCAACAGTATTTTTCGAACTATTGTCAGTAGGTCAGATAAAATTAGGACGTGACAAACCAATATTGCACAAAACAAGATTAGGATGGTTAATTTCTGGCCCTTTAATGAACAACCAACAACAAATGAATGTTTCATGTTGTTTAAGTACTGTTGGTGATATCTCAAGAAAAATTGAACAATTTTGGGAAATAGAAGAGACTCCCTTCGTAAAACATTACGCGAGGGAAGAACTAGATTGTGAAAAACATTTCGTAGAATCCGTCACACGCGAATCGGACGGTCGGTTCATTGTATCATTACCACTAAAAGATAGCTCAGACAAATTAGGGAATTCAATTCATATTGCAGAGAAAAGACTACTAAACATGGAGGCTAAATTCTCCAAAGACCCAAATTTACACGAACAGTACTCCAAGTTTATGAAAGAGTACGAAGCTTTAGGTCACATGACAGAAATTCTAAATGATCATCATCGAGATGAAATCAATTATTTGCCGCATCATTGTGTATTCAAATCATCAAGTACGACGACGAAATTACGTGTAGTTTTCGACGCCTCATGCAAAACATCAAACGGTTTTTCATTAAACGATTGTTTAAAAACAGGTCCAGTTATTCAAGAGGATTTGTATTCTATTTTATTAAGGTTTAGAAAACATAATTATGCCTTGACTGGAGATATCGTTAAAATGTATAGACAAATAAACGTAGAGCCAGCACAGCGTAAATTACAAGCAGTTGTTTGGCGGGCTGATTCAAGAAATCCGATACGATACTTTTTATTAAACACCCTAACATACGGCACGTCGCCGGCCTCATTTCTAGCGACACGTTGTTTACATCAACTTAGTATTGAGAATCAATCTAAGCATCCACGTGCGAGCACTGTTATTAATCGAGATTTCTATATGGATGATCTTTTAACGGGCGCTGACTCAGTCGAGAAGTTATTAGAATTAAAAGATACGGTTGTTGATATTCTCGCTCTCGGAAAGTTTGACTTAGCAAAGCTTAAATCTAATCACCCAAATATTGTTGTAAACAATGACGTAAAGGATTTCTTAGCAGACGAAACAAAAACTTTAGGTATCGTCTGGGACCCGACCGATGACACGTTCACGTATCCCATCACAGCAAAACAAAGGCAAACACGTATTACAAAAAGGGTTTTATTATCAACAATCTCGCAAATATTTGACCCGCTAGGTTTAATAGGTCCTATTGTCATTCGGGCAAAGATACTGCTACAGAATTTATGACAACTAAAATGTGATTGGGACGAAACGGTGCCAATAGATGTTTACGTTCAAGCGTTGAAATTCCTAAACGACTTAGAACATATAAATCAAATTTCTATACCACGTCGTGTAATGGTATTTAATCCTGTTAGCGTACAAATACACGGTTTTTGTGATGCATCAACGTCCGCATACGGTGCTTGTTTGTATGTAAGATCTACCGATGCAGACGGTCTAGTTAAAACGAAATTGTTGACAGCGAAATCACGGGTAGCACCTATTAAAACGATTTCGATCCCTAGATTAGAACTTTGCGCTGCGTTATTGCTTACAAAGCTAATGAATGGCGCTTTAAGAGCTCTAAATATACAGGTCAATGACATATATTATTGGAGCGATTCGACGATAGTTTTGTCATGGTTAAGAACCTCTCCTAACACTTTAAAAACATTTGTAGCAAATCGAGTAGCGGATATACAAACGCATAACGATATAACACGTTGGCGTCATGTGCCATCGGAACAAAATCCCGCAGATATCATTTCGCGAGGTTTAAGTGCTGTAGAACTGAGTTCACTGCCGATGTGGTGGACGGGCCCGGAATGGTTAAAGTTAAATGATGAACACTGGCCAAGCAATGAATACAAAATCACAGCGTTACCTGAAATTAAGACTCAAACATTTGTTAGCGCAATCGCAAATTTTTCAATTTTTGATAGATATTCAAATTTACGTACTTTGCAAAGAGTAGTTGCTTATTGTTTACGGTTTAGCAATAATTGCAGGTTACAATCAGCACATAGGGTACGCGCAGATCTAAGTTTAAATGAATTAAAAACTAGTTTAACACTTTTAATAAAATTGGCACAGAGTCAGAAATTTGGTAACGAAATTAAGATACTGAAGAACAATCGATCCATTTACAAGGGTAAATTAAGATCTTTAGATCCTTTTATCGACGATGATGGTGTCCTAAGAGTAGGAGGAAGATTAAAAAACGCCAATAATGATTACTCACAAAAATATCCAATCATTCTACCACAGCATAAACTCACTAAATTAATTATCAAGCACAAACATTTACAATATTTACACGCGGGAGTGCAAACTTTGTTGTCGATTATTAGACGCGAATTTTGGCCATTAAATGGTAAAAACGCTATAAAGGGTGTTTTGCGTGAATGTACAGTGTGCTTTCGTGTGAATCCGAAAAGCTTTACACCTAAAATGGGGTACTTGCCAAAGGATCGCACTATTCCCGTACGTCCATTTTATAATACTGGTGTAGATTACGCGGGACCGTTTATAATAAAGGACGGCAAATTAAGAAATCGCAAATTTATTAAGGCGTATGTTTGCATATTTGTGTGCTTTGTGACGAAGGCGGTGCACATAGAATTAGCGACCGACCTTACAGCTGATTCTTTTCTGAATTGTTTAAAGATATTTGTTGGTAGACGAGGAATTTGTAAAAATCTATATTCAGATAATGCTACTAATTTCAAGGGAGCTCACAACGAAATTTTAAAGGTAGTAGCTAATATAAAGAACACTTCGAATGTTAGGGAATATTGCAGTGTAAACGAAATAAATTGGAACTTCATTCCACCTCGAAACTCCACATTTCGGTGGTATTTGGGAGGCCGCAGTTAAATCTGCAAAGTACTATCTAAAACGTATTGTTAGTGACACTCGCTTAACGTACGAATCGTTTTACACAATCCTTGTCCAAATAGAGTCCATTCTAAATTCCCGACCTTTGTACCCTTTGTCCAACGACCCTAACGACTTACAGGCATTGACACCTGGTCACTTCTTAATTGGTGATACTCTTACATCTTTGCCTCAAGAAAATCTGCTACAGATTCCCACCAGCAGGTTGAATCATTATCAACATTTACAAACGTTGATACAGCATTTCTGGAAACGATGGTCTACGGAATACCTTCACACATTACAACAAAGGAACAAGTGGATGGTCGACAGCTCTGGAAAAGTTGAAGTCAACGATTTAGTGTTATTAAGGGAAGACAACTTGCCACCTTTGAAATGGACCATGGGGAGGATTACTCAGATACATCCCGACGCGGATAACAAGATTCGTCTGGTAACTGTCCGTACCAATGGAGGAACCTTTCAGCGAGGAGTGAACCGAATATGTTGTTTTCCGAAGAATCAAGAGTGATTAGTGCTGTTGTTATTTTGGTTTTTTTATAATCTCATTTTGAATTGACTTTTTTTGACAGTTTAACTATGCTTTGAAATTAATTATCTTTGTTCTATATTATTTTTTGCTTTTCATGTTGAAAGCAGGTCTTTCAAGGCCGCCGGTATATGTTAAGTATAGTAGGTATAAGTGTATTAAAAGGCTTGCCCTAAGAAATACAGATTAGTCGCACAGTTGACTCGAGCGAGCACGCATTTGTTTGATTTCTCAACCCACCCATCGCATCTAAACGCAAGTAACACATTAGTTTTTGTTCGGCAAGCGACAGTTTGCTTAAATAAGTTCAATAATCCCGAGGATTATAACATTGTACTTTACTGACCTAAACAAATTGAAAATTTTAAATCCCGGGCATTTGTACCGAAAAACAGAGTAATGTATTTTAAGAAAGATATTCCAAGGAAGTGAACATTTATAAATATACATTCTATCGTGAATTTCTTTCAAAATTATATATTTACTTTATTATTTCTACATATTGACGTACTTACAACATACCACATTCCGAATTAAATTCCTATTTAGAGTGATCAATGATACCAAAAAAATTGATAACATTGAGGAGTATTATTTGCAATGTTATTTACACTTCGATGTTGCGAAATTCATATCGATATCATAGTCTGCTTTAAATAAAATTTAATTGAAGATATTACATGCTTAACCAATAAATAGATGTTGATTAAAGGTTTATTATTTCAGATGTTTAAACGAAAGATGGCACTTGAAATTTCATACTGTTTTAAGTTATACCGCAGGAGCTATCCAAACTCTACACAGCTAGATACGTTGTTATATGCATGAAGCGCACGCTTCTGTTCGTAGTTGATGTGGCTAGTACAGTATGTAACTAACTCCTTTAATGCTAGAAAAAAATGTTTTCTTACAAATACAATTACAAAATAAATTTTACGAGTAAGGCTTCAAAAATTACGAAAGAATACCGAGGGCGATGATACACGTCCTGTATTGATCATCTAGCTTTTATCCATTTTATATACATACTACATATTGACATGATTAGGTAAATCCATAGTATAGGTAGATGGTTAGGTAGATCCAAAAAGAGTCGCTTTGCTTTATGCTCCAGTTATGTATAGCTAGCTTAGTGATAATACACATCGAAAGTTATTATTAAGCTCAGTGGTTTGTTAAATTGCACGCATAAAACCCGGAGGTATATTTTTTAGAGGTGTGGGATACCGCACACGTGAATAAATTTTCGCCATCCATCATTAGGTCGATCATTTCAGGCAGGTCACTTTATAGGGTGCGTGTTAAACGAATTTTTCGTTTTAGTAAATAACTGGCAGTGCAGTTTACCAACTTGTATAAAAGTATTTGTATTTCTCGGCGAAATCGTCGTTGGAGAAAATTACGCAACAGTTATGTAGGTAAAAATGCGGGTAAAATTAATATCATTAACTTTGTTTTAAATTAACCATTATTTTAGGTTGAAATATGTAATAAATAGGATTTTATCGGAAAAGCCGGTAAAATTTATAAAATTAGTCGAAATATATCCGTCTCTCACGGAGGTTGGCTAGTAAATGATAACGAATTATAAAAACTGGATCTGTTAATTTAGTCTATATGAGGGGAGTATTGGATATTTAACATATGAGAATGCCCATGTGACCAAATGGAACTGTGAAACGTTTAAACTAAATTCAAATAAATAATTATTGCAAAATTATAGAATCACCTTATATTCATTATAAAACAAAGATATGTGTGTGCACAACATAAAAAAATTCTTGGGAAAAATTGCAATTCGTGTTACTACATTTAATTAATAATTAAAAAAAAACATTCTGTACAGTAGATATGTAATTATATATTAATCTAAATTTAAGTAAAACGAATACACTGTAAAAACAATGAAAATGTTGTTTCGACCTGAAATCGTTCCAACTTTTATCTGTCAAAATCTGTTATAAATATTAAATATTGCAATTCTAGTATTTAATTTTGATCTGTAGATGTCTTTCTGCTGATCGCCTTTACTTTCTGAAGGGAAAATTTTGAAGGAATATGCCTTTGAAGGAGTTGCCAAATGCAGAGATTTTCAACACTACCTAGCTGTTTACTGTGACATTTTATAGCCTTCTTATTATTTTAAAATAGATAAAAGTATTACTAGAAACGATATAATTCAATAACATAAATTCAATAAACCACAACAGTATGCATCTTTACCTATATGTATTTTCAATGGCAGTATTATGTACACTGTAAAAAAAGTTGCAGTAAAATTACATGTGAAATCGTTGGTAACAAAGTTGCTTACAATTTTACAGGTAAATTTGCTTCATAAGGTAAAATTTCTACCATATAGTAAATTTCACATGCTGATGTGTTTTTCAAAGATTGTACTGTAAAATTCGTATGTAATATTTATATGGACTTTATATTTACCCAACACTGAAGTAATTTTCATATGTATTTTTATAAAGAGAGCAAGCAACTTACTTAATTCTTTTATGGCACCTAATAGGTCATACTGAATCGCTCAACCAGGGATCAGGAATGAACACGCTTACGCGAAACCTACGATTGTTTGTGATGTACATGATATCATTGAGCCAATAATAAGTTCGACAAATGAATAGAATTACCTACGCGCACAGATAAATAATCCAATAACCAATCACATTGCGGCGTATGAATTTCGTATTTGCCATGATATTTACAGTCTTACCCGAAAATTCAAGTAAAAACAAATAAATATAAAAGATCCTCATATTTTTACAGCAAAATTAATAGTTCACTAGTAAAATTACTTTTAAAGTGCACTAAATACCCCAAAAAATGTCAATTTTACACTTACAAGGGAACACCGGCGAGTGTCCCCCTCCGATTTCGATGAAACTTAACAGATCGAAAGAGTACCTTAAAATAAGAGACACGTATTTTTTTTTATCGGCGTATCCGCCGATTTTGGGGTACAGCCCCCTCCAAAGTTTGGACGATTTTTCAATTTTTGCAAATATTTCCTAAATTATAACAGATATTAAATTTTCTTCTTAACATAATTTGCAACATATTGCATGACCCTAAGGGTGGCGTCATCCGTATTCGCAAAAAGTTAATAACGGGGGACGGGGTACCCCGTACCCCCATTTTTTTTACATTTTTTCTTTTTCTTATTCATCAAAAGAAGGCCGATTTTACATAGAATACGATGATGTATAACAAGTTTAGAAAATTAATAATTGTAAAATAGAAAAATAATAATAAAGCTTCAAAATTAATAAACTTGTCTATTGATATAAATCAAATGAACTATAACAGAAATAAGTTTTTATCCTTAACATAATTTCCAGCATAATACATGGTCTCAAGGTAGATATCTTCATAAAAAGCTAATAACGAAGGACGGGGTACCCCATACCCCTGCATTTTTTTAATAATAAGTTTATTCATTATTCATCAAAAAAGATCGCTTTTACATAGGAAACAATGGTAATAAATTTGGAGGATTAATAATAAAAATAATTGTAATAATAATAATATAGTACATTAACAACAATTATTTGTTATCGTTACTCTGCTGCTCTCCTTACTTAAATATTTCTTAATTTAAAATTCTATCTACTCGACAAGCTATGGTCAAACCTTTCTATGCCTACTAACTTATACTGTATACTATATGAAACTTTTATCGGTGGTAGCAATATAAATCGTTTTATCAACTGCAATTAGTGACTGCGTTTTATATTATATATTTCCTTAATAAAATGTTATTCATTCTTAGAATACCATAATCCTTTAGTGCGTATATATGAACAAATTTGCTACACAGGACGAAGGATTAAATAATACATACATATATATTTTTTAATTTATTTCAAGTTTTTCGTGTAATGTAGGTGTACAATGTAAGTATTCAATGGAGCATAAATATAACTAATGTGTTTGTAACGATTATAACATTTCGGAAACAATAGAACAGAATTAGAAAAACATTATAATGCTTATAAATGTTTAAATACATACTGTAATGCGATTATTGGTATATATGTATTGCAATAGCGAACAAGATTAATGTACATACAGTAATTAAGCTATGTAAGTATTACAGTAGTGATAGTTTGCGTAAAAGTGTTTAAAACACAGATTTTGTTTGCACTATGAACACCGCACAATAGCTGGTTTATTGCAAATACTACACAAGGGTGTAGACTGCGCATCTTTGTTAAAACAAAACTCTGCAGAAATGGCTGGCAAAATTGTGTTGTAGAGTGCAAGGATTGCACAATACCTTCACGGTTTTCTCACCCTTCACAGCTAAAGTACGACCGGAATGTACTTCTAGATTAAATCCGCTCTCATCAGCGTTGTATACGTTGCTTCTGCCAATGTCAGTGATATAAGGTTTGACTTCATTAATAAAAGTATCGCTTACTAACCTTAGGTTTTCCATATCAGTACGCGTAGAACGAGTAATAAATTTTATTATCTTACGTGATACTATTTTATGTACCTTCTTGAAGTGCCATATCCACCAATGTCCTTCTTTAAATGATTCGTGTCCAATTTCTTCTTTAGCTTCTAAAGCCCACCGTCGAAGAACCATGTCGTGATTTATTTTTCATCCAAAATGCTATTTTCAAATTTTGAAAAACCGTATTTATCCGTGTGGATGCCGCCTCTATTAACACTTTCTTCCATCTGCGCAACTGTCGTAGCGATTTTACTTTTTTGAATTTTTGGATGACACCTGCCAAAGTACGTGGCTTTGTAATCTAGATCTATAACGCTACCCCCTTCTTCAGGAACACATGCAATATCTTCATAATTGTCTTCTTCGTCTTCTGCTGTTTCTTCCACAAATTGCGCTTTGTGTGGTTCTGCTTATTCTTCAAACTCTAATCCCGTTACATCTTGAAAGGAGAACATGGCGTCTTGTCGAGCAGATACAATTATATTTTTCAGGGCATCATGCAACTCACTTTCTTGCGGTGTCAAAGAAATTGTTGCGATGTTAGTAACTTGAAACGTTGCAAGTAACATGTTCAACACATTTGCTATATTTACGACCGCCATTGTGCGAAACTATAGCTACGACCTACACTGCACGAAAAACGACTTCTAATGTTCTCATTTGGAATACTCGTCTTATATACCTATTTCCTAAATGCAGACGTGACCACTTAAATGTTCGTGGTTAATTACTATGCATTCGGGGATTTATTTTCATCTATATAATAATATGATTAATCACCAGATCCTTTATCGCGTTAAATTTATAATGCAAATTACCAATTATATCTGAAGTGACTGAATAATTAATTAAACTCACGTATGCGTAGATAAGTGCATATCAAATTCATCACAATAGACACGTACATATATTTATTTTGAGTTATTATTACTATTATTAATTTTCTAAATTTATTATACATCACCGTTTTCTATGTAAAAGCGATCTTTTTTTGATGAATAATGAATAAACTTATTATTAAAAAAATGCGGGGGTATGGGGTACCCGTTCCTCGTTATTAGCTTTTTATGAAGATATCTACCTTGAGACCATGTATTATGCTGGAAATTATGTTAAGAATAAAAACTTATTTCTGTTATAGTTCATTTGATTTATATCAATAGACAAGTTTATTAATTTTGAAGCTTTATTATTATTTTTCTATTTTTACAATTATTAATTTTCTAAACTTGTTATACATCATCGTATTCTATGTAAAATCGGCCTTCTTTTGATGAATAAGAAAAAGAAAAAGAAAGTAATATTTCTGATTTACCATGGCAAAATTGCTGTAATTTTTTACAGTGTATACAGTACACATTCTGATTCAATTAGAAGCACATAATACAATTGACAGTGAGATTTCAATTGTAATGTCCGCGTCCGTAAGTGATGTAGAAGTTGTTGGATTTATTTTTAACACAATCGCATGTTTTCCATTTTTCATATTGCATACATTTCTTTTAAAAACACCCTGTACACGTGTAGGTGTCTTTTCTGCTAAGGAGCGCTATACGCCAGCTAAATTAATGGTAAATGAGCGTGGTCATATATTCACCTAAATATATCATTAATAAACTGCATACGGTTGCACTTGTTATCTTTTATATCTACCTCAGTAACATTGCACGCTCCGAAACCTTCATTTATCAGATGCTAACAATGCACTGCTGGCGAATCCGACTGTTTCGGTATTTAATAGACGAACCGTTGAAAGCGGTTAGTGGTAAGATAAATGGCTTCCTTGGTGTGAATGATCAGTCGCAATAGAAATGGTATACATAATATATGATTCCCTCCAATGGTGGTTAGGAAAAATAACATATGCGGCGTCTAACGTAGCTACTCATATAAATAGACCTTGCATTATAGAGGTTCTACATGGTGTTGCGAACATTTTCCAATGCCAGATGCTTGAAAGCTTATCGTATCCTTTAGCTCTGGTCGATGGTCCATCTTACGAATTACTGACGTTGAAACTTGAATATTTGCGTTTGGACAAACTCGAATTGTAGTCGGTAATTTTGATCTAAATCCGACATTTCGTCAACATTTGAACCAAAACATTCGTTCGTTCGGTGTGCCCTTGTATGTATTATAACGCTACAAGGTAGCATACAGTCCAGTATAATAAAAATAAATCTTAAATATGATACTTTAATTAAACTAGCAAAATATTTTTTTTAGTGTCATCTATAGTGATTACTTTTTAATACTAAGTGTCCGTATGTGGGATTACTAAGGACTTTGCAAGAAGGGAGATCTGGTCCTGGTTAGATAAAGAAAGTACAAAGAAATGGAGGTCGACTGAAGGTCAACTCCATACTAAACGCTGATAGGGGATGGAAATGCTAGATTCTCTGACAACCTACTCAGATGCAGCAAGAAAGAAGTTAAAACCAGTACTGGGCTGGTAACTGGACACTGTTTCCCTGAAAAAGCATCTATACAACACAGGCCGAGTAAGCGAACCGTGGTGCAGAAGATGCGAAATACAGGAGGAAACGAGTTTACATGTAATCTGCACATGTGAAGAATTGAAAGTACTCACGCAGAAATATTTTGGGAAGGATATATCGGAGCCTTCGAAGTTTCTCAAGTTTCCACTGGGCAAGATACAGGGCTTTATGGAGAACACCAAGCTGCTCGAGTGGAAGTAAGAGATTTAATAGGGATGGTACAATGAGCATCTACCTCAAGTGCCTGGACCATAGGTACCCACCCTAACTTAATGACTGAATGAATGAATGAATGAATCATAAGTGTGCCCTCTCAAATGCCAGATGGCATGCGGGGTGAGAATTTCTGCTTGAAACAGGCTAGATGACGCTCTAACATAAAAAAATTACGAATAGCCTTATATTTCTCTAGTATATTGATATTTACTGTGCTTGGTTTAGGCGATATAGTGCGCATGATACTTTGGTACATCAATTATAATCAATTTAGTAGGACAAAGAAAACATTTAAGAGCAAACAATGGTTTTAATTAATAAAAAAGTTCGAAACGTGAACCCGTGTCAAAACAACATAAATAAGGATATAAGTATCTCAGGTAAGTTAAATGGGTTCGCTTGTTGTATAACAATTACGTTTTTGTTAGTAATTCCACTTTTCGCAATATAAATTCATCATAGAAAAATTAATACGGTAAAATTAACTTTCAAAATTCCCGCGTTTTCGGAACTATCATTTAGGTAATTCTATGCTTAAAAGACGGGTGAAACAGTATGTGCAACATTGAATGGTAACATTACTGGATATTCAGTTCGTGCCGTGAATACATATTGACTAGTAACATTTATAGTATCACCTTATAACAGTTTTTCTACTAGTGGTCGCAAACCGTTTAGCGGTTATACAAAATTCCTAACCAAACAAATTTGCCTAAACGAAATTTTACTTGTAAGTATTTTAAAGGTTAGATTAGGATTAAAATAAAACGTTTATTTTTAGGTTGATATGGACGAGGAATGCCTTTGGAGGTGTCAAATCAGCAGGCATCATCAGGGTAGCAAGTGTGATCAGGTTAGGCATCAAATGGGGCTCTCGTCGTTGGTACTTTTAATCACGGCTCAGGGCAGGAACATATCTTGGTAATATCGTCGTCGGAGAAAATTACCCAAGACTTATTTAAGTAAAACTGTGGATAAAAATAATATGATAAACTTTGTTTAACCATTATTTTTAGATTGGAATTTGGATAAAGAGGATTTTATCAAAGTGACCGTTGAATTTTACAAAATTAATCGAGACACGTCCGTCCCTCACCGAGGTTGGTAACTAAATCCTTTTGAATTGGAATTCTCTAATATACATCGATAGCGATTGTCTTGAGCAAGGGGGCAAACTGGCTTTGAAAAATCAGTTACTTTCACCGAAGTGAGGAGAATACAAGATATTTAATACATGAGAATGATCATGTGACCAAATGGAACTATAGATGGTTTACACTAAACTGAAATAAAATATTATTGCAAAATCTGGAATCACCTTATCATTATGTATATGGAAACCGAATTCTAGCAATTCTCCCTGAACAGGATTTATTTAAATATAACAACCATTATCATTGCATGCCATCAATTTAACAATCACGGCCCCCAGTAGCAGTCTACCTGGTAAATATACCAGGTTAGATTAATATTTTCTAACCTTGTTTGCCCCGTTATTTGTGCCAAATATCCAAGGTTACTGTAGTGAAATAGGGAAAGCGCCATCTTTTTAAATTAATATAATTAGGTCAAATTAAACTGTGAGTAACTCTTGGTCGATATTGGCATACATAACGTATGAGGTAAAGCAAAACATGCATGTCAATATTGATCGAGTGTTACTCACATTTTAATTTGACCTAATTACATTAAGTAGTATTAGCCAATCAATGCAAGTTTGGTGACTTATTATTGTCCTACTATCATTGTATTGTTTATAGAGAAGTGTTGTAGTCTTGGATTGACAATTTAGCAAATACCTTCACAATAATAATTAGTTTTTCACTTTTAATTCTCATTCAATTATTCATCCACATATTAAGTATACCTACATACGAATTTTCGGTATAAAGTATTAGGTCGACTAGTGGCACTGATAATCCTTGATAAGGTGAAACATATTTGCTAATATCGACCGAGTGTTACTTATATTTTAATTTGACCTAAATTTACTATTTGATGACATTATGTTTGTGGTGATCCGTTTTTTTCCGGAAAATTACTAGTGTTCCTATGTGAAAAATAGAAAAAAAATGTGTCCTACTATGCGTTCCTACAATTTGTAACTAGTACAAAACAATATGTCTCTAGAAATATTACAGTCATTGTAGCTCAGTAAAATAAATAATAAAAATAAGAATTGCTTAAGTTTAAGTGAACTACTTTATGATGAACTTGACCGTTCACATGTAACTTTGAACTAGGTTTTTAAGTTCATTTGAAGATCAATTTGTTTTTCAAATGAAAATCGTTTTCTTGATTATGAATTGTGAAAGAGTTCCAAAATTTAACGACCTGAAGACTTTCACCTTACATTCATTGGCCAAACCTGCGATGGTGGGATAATCACATTGAAAATGCTTCATTTAAATTTCTACAACTTTTGCTCTCAACATTTTCAATATTAGTAATATTTGATACTTAAGATTCGTTATGGTGGTCTGTTAGGTACTTTAGGGTAGGTACCGTATTTATAAAATATAGGTTGAACCAAACTAGAAAGAACTCGTATAATAATAATAAATTCCAATTTCATTTTTTTAGCACAAGACTGGTTTTTAACTGAATCTCATTGTTTGCATCATATTGAATTGCATTGCATCCTGAATCATTTCACTGCAAATAGGTAGAGCTAGCAGTTTTCTGCTAATAATACCAACTCATATTTCACATATTTCCTTAGTAATGAAATGTGTTAGTTTCGCCTTGATAAGCTCAAGCTTCTTATTTCTATTGTACTGTTTCATTTTTAGTCGAATGAAATCAATCACAAGTCGATATGACTACGTTTATAAAATATTAAGCTTTTTCTGCGGCTTAGTCATTTGGTCCCACTGTACGTCGCCTAATAAATAAATTTGCTGTCGCGAAAAGAGGAAAACAGTGGAAAAAGCTTAAAAGAACACAAAATTTGTTTCCATATCTTACTCAGGCATTTAGAACAATTGTTTGTCTAAAGCTCAAATAATAAGCGTGCCGAAAATACTATTTAATATGACTGTACTTTTATCGAAGAAAAGGTTCTGTCATCGTCCGGTGCCTTCTTCGGGAGTGAGATGATGGGTTTTGCCGTTGGCAGGAATCAAAGTGCTTATTATTTTTTCACAGGCCACGTTTTCAGGTTATGTGAGGCAACTGGGAATTGAACTATTGATTGCGACGCTGTACATTTTCCAACGTAATAAACGGTTTCTGAAAGTTTAAAAAGACTGTAGGCGTAATCTTCGTTTATTCGGATTAAATTGGGCGGGACAAAGAAAATAATTGCTATTAAAAAATGTACATATATCCTTTGTACACATAATACGTTGTTCAAATGCATTTTTTTAAAGAGTTTTGTAAAACAGTAATGTGAACAGTAATGTTGGACAAGAATCACGTTTTTGAGACTAGGATAATATAATTTTTTGATAAAAGAAATATCAAAAGGAACACATTGTTTTTAGAACAATATTAATTTCTAATAGCTTTATTTTTTTCTTTAACCAGTTTTTATTTATAACAACGCTTCTTAATGATTTGAGATTGCCGGTTTTCAAAATTTTATCATGAAAAATACTTGTTTTTATTTCGAAATTCAGTTTTTATTCCTTTTTCACATCAATGTTTTTTTTTATTCTCAGCCTTCGACTGTGGATGAATGGCAGATGATTAGATGGAACATACATGTACCCTAAGGTACGTGTCAACACATCTAACTTTTCATTTAACATCTATTCGTATTAACAATTTTAAAATTTTGCACATAGTGTTGTATATGAACACTAATATTATAACATCAGGAACATAATTAAATAAATTGTAAAGTTTGCAAATTCTCGGGTATGTCCCTCAAAAATAACTTTTTATAGTAACTTCTTTTTTACTTTCTTAGCCATTCCTTCGCATAGCCATTGGTTTTTGTCATCACTTGATCTATTAATAAAGCAATAATAATATAATATTACATATGAAAGTTTAGCCATCAACTTCATTAAATTATTATTATTAATAATAATAATAATAATAATAATGGTTTATTTGCCCAACAGTATAACCATATTAAGGACAATTATATATAAGAAAACTTAAGTTCTAACGAATCAATAATCTACGTGTGTGCAGCTAAAATATACAAAATCATAACAGCTAATAACTACTACCAGAGATTACTTCCAGGCTCCAAATATTAATACAATTTTTCATGTTATTCGTATAGGAAGGTTGATATTAAGGTGCAACTGATCGTTTCCCTTTTTCTTGTGTTCCTATTTTTTTTATTTGCATTCTCTAAATATTAAGTTGTTGTATATATTGCATAGACGATTAACGTCATTATTATAATTTGTAACTTTCCTCCCAGTTTTTTTGTAGTGACTATTTTCAGTGTTTAATCGTTCTATTTGCAGGCAATAAATAAAAATTCTTAACAGTTATAGAACGATGGAGGTCATTGTTTTGAAGTGAAAAGTAACCTCAAAGTTGTCGTGATTAAAACATATAAAATATTTGTTAAGTGCTCAGAATGGATTGAAGATTAAGTCATATTTCTCTGTCGTAAGTATATCATTGATGAATATCTGAGACTGAAACAATATATGTCTATATCCAAGGAAAATGAGGACCAGATTTCAGATGTAAATAGCGGTGTACAAAGCGCATCAGTAATCAGAATTTTTTTAACAGAAAAATTGTTTTAGCAATGTGCAATAGGTATACAAATGTATTTAAATGTAATATTGGTATTATACCAAAATGCTTTAGATAAAGAAATTGTGGAATTGGGAATACTATTTAATGTATGGCGGGTGAATTGTAGCAGCGACCACTGACACAACCATCTCCTCTTTTGGCAAAGTGAGAATGCTTAATTCGAGAAATTTAGATAGACTGTATATCGAAGATCAGTCAAATAACTGATATTTAACAGGGACTAAAACGAACACTAAAAGCGATCGTTATTCCCTTTAAAATTAGGGGCACAATTAATATAGATCAAAAACATTAAAAAAACGCCAATTAATGTATTAGTAATGTGTAAAGTCACGAAGGTGGTGTAAAATGAAATTAAAGAAAAATTGTCAAATAGTTTGTTAAATATAAAACGATGTGTCAATAACATATACACATGCGTTTAAGGGGAATGCATTAAATAACAAATTTAAGAATAAGACTATAACAAACACATTAAAATATTGTTAACCGATAGAGAATGATCAACAGAACTCTTAATATTTAATTTGGGTGGATGGCATCTGGGGCAAAAGGTGTACAGCAACCTTCCAGAGTAATCAGCCCTACAGCTGTGCAAAGGGCATCGCAGGTGTGGACAATCCTCTCCCTCCTACTTGAGCAGAGACCATGTCGCCGTGACTCTAAAAGATCCAACGCGAAAGGTGCAAACCAGGCCGTTATGGAAACAAAGCAGAAACCCAAGATAAAAGGTGTAAGTTAGATCACTGAGGGTAAAAAGAAGACGATCGAGGGCAGCGAGGGACGCCAAGGAAACGTGTGAGTCAGACGGTCGTCGAAGATCGACTATTGAAAGTACAAACAAATGTAGGGGGCCGACGCATACGGACTTCGTTTTAGACACTTCCCTGTAATAAAAATTGCGTTCAACAATATATAATATCTATGAATTATAATAATAAAGTGTGGTGTTATTCTAGGATGACATCGCAAATTAATAACTGTTGTATTTCAAATCAAAATGAACTACCATTCATATCCTTCTTAGGGTAAAAATTATGAAAATGAAATAATAGATATAATAAGCGAGTTATTCGTGAAAAAAAAATACATCATAATAATTAGTGTATGTAAAAAAAAACAAGCCACTTGCTTAGGTAAACAAGGAAAGAAAATAAAAATTGTGTTTCCCATACTTTGTAAAAAATATGTCCGTTTATGATTAAATTATTTATTATATTTTACTTGACGATCTTCGCTTAAATAACTCATGTGCTCTGTGTTGTGTTATGTTTTCGTCGATATATCACAAAAAAACCTGAATAATTTTGCGTTAGTTAGGTGGGGGAATGTAAACAAGTGACCCATGTATGTACGTGCAGTTTAAAAAATAAACTAAAAATAAAAATATATGCAATTCTGAAGGAAATACGTTAGTATTTATATTTAGATAGATAAGTATTCCCGTTAAGAATTCATTTTTCATTTTAAAAAGGTTTCTAAATTTGTTTGTGTCGGTATTATTTTAGTTAGGGCCATTATTACAACCGCGGTTTAAACCGTACATCAATAGTCTTCGGTTCAAACTTCGCTTTAGACTTGCAATACATATAAATAAAGAAAAACTCGACCTTGGCATATTTAATCCTTAAATCGCGATTGTAATAATGGCCCTTAGGAATAAATGAGGCAATAAATTACCATAAGCTGAGCTAAACTGATTTAAAACTTTATAAAATTAATAAAATGGAGGGGAGTTGATCCGTGATTGGCCCCACCACTCATTATTATCACGAGCCGCCACTGGTGTACGTATCATTTTGTTCCTAATCAAGTTTTAATATCAAAAGGAATTCAACGAACAAAACACAAATTGATTGAAATAAGATGTTATTAATAAAAGCCGGTCCAAACATGAGTCACAGGTTTCAATTACAATAATGTCACTCACAGAAATTAGATTTGTTGCCGGTAATTTAATTACACATGAAAAAGGGGTATGCTAGGAGTAATAAGAAAATGTGTCGAACTGATGCGAATTAGTCTTTGTGCCGATGTAGATGTATTGATTACTCGAATTTCGTGAACGTGTTCAATTTAATGTAATATCTCATCCAAGTAATAATGCTAGTGAGGTATTGACAATTCGAGCTGGCTTCTTACTTCTTTGGATAACATAGATCTACCTGTTTCCTATGCTACCATATTGTGTCCTATATGCGGTTAGTACATAAAGTGCATGCATATCTATTTACACCTACGTGTTGGGAAACTTCAAACATATTACATATGTATGTGCACATATATACATATATGTTGTATGATGTTCGGACAAAGTTAAGCGAGAATCGATTCCCGGAGATTGAAATGTTACGTCCTCTCGTGATATTTGTAATCAGGTGTGATGTTGACCAGCACAAAAGATAAAAAGATGTATAAGGGAAAAGAGATTGTCATATTGCAGGGACTGACTGACGGTACAATGGTCTGCTGCAGATGTTTTTCGCGTGATTTTGTATCCTCACGCTCGACACAAGTGTGGCATCCTTCCACGTCACGTTCGGATATGCTGAAAAGGTACGTTTCGGACTTGAATAATAGAACGGTAGAAACAATAGGCAATCTTTTGAATACGCGTCGGACATATTTGCACCTTTTTTTTTGGTTACAGGTATAGGCGGATGTAATGTTTGAAGAAGCGGATGTGTGAGTATGCTACAAAGTTGTGTGAAATGGCCAGAGCAATGAATACAGGAATTACTTTATGTTATGGAAAAAAAACTGTTAGTAGATTTTATGTATAAATTGAAATATTGCACTCTCCTATAACGTCAAACCTAGTTACTAAAATTTTCTAAGGGTTTCTAAAAAATTACTGCAATGTTAAGGATATATTGATCCGAATTACACCCGTTCAGAAATATGTGCTCTGGTCCAAGCTTAGTTCAATTCAGGATAGAACGAGTTAAACAGTAAGTGGAAATAGGATTATTTTTTTGAGACGTGACATGAGATAATATATGTGGAAAATAGTACGAAAGGTTTAAATCGATGGGGGTTCTTTTACTTCCCCTCTTTCTTTTGTTTATTTTGGTTGAATAAGTATTGAATGAATGATGAAGAATGGGGTTTCTAGTTTTCTTTGATGCTAATGTAAGTATCTTTTCGATTTGATATTCTAATGTTGTACAGCCCTAAGTTTATCATTTAAAATGTCATATAAATAACTATATAATTTATAACTCATAACTTATAATAAACAGAACACCGCCATCTTAACTTTGTGCAGAAGGGGAGCATAAAAGTATATGCGTTTATTGTCGCGCATTTCACACTCTCAAAGTGATCTGAGTGAACAATGTGCTGTTTTGAAAAAAAAATGTATGTTGTAACGTGCCGTTACACGGGAAAATTCATTTTAGCATATTTTAAGTTAGTAATTTATTTTAGTATAAATTTTCAGCAATCCAGATAAAAAAATTTCATCGTTTCGGTAACGTTACAGTCGTCTTAGTTTCAATTCCTATGTACCACGTCCCCACACGCTGCAATTCATTATACCTACACTTCAATTTCTACCTATGCCAAGTGCATAAGGAATCCCAGCCGTGCATTTACTGTGATTTGCGGCAGATGTCCTCGATTACCCAATCCTCTTTCTCTGACTTGACTATAGATTTGTAGTCGCCCGTCGGGCGTGGCATGAGCGCGATCTTCCGTCTAGTGTTTGGTCGTATTTCGTAGTCGCCCCTCGGGTGTGGCACGATGTCCATTGTTCGATTGCAGTGGTCACGACGCGTCGCGTAATCTCCGTATTTAGTAGCAGTGAATACCTTATCCGATCATGACCTAACCTTTTGTATTTTAAATGGTAAACTCGATGCAAGAGAACCGCTTATTAAGCAAATGCGGAATTTTAGAGATTTTAATTTGGATTGGTTCATCGATGATCTTCGTAGAATCCCTTTTCAATATATTTTTAACTTAACTTCTGTTGATGATAAATTGGAATGGTTTAACAACGCTCTTTTATTATTATTTGACGTTCATGCTCCGTTTAAAACAATATCGATTTTACTAAGCCGTATACTCCTTGGGTTACAGAAGTCATTAGGATTATGATGAAGCATCGAGACCGCGCTAAAGCACGATTCCGGAAAACCAAAAATCCAGATCACTGGAGATATTACAAAACTCTTCGCAATCTTACAACTCTGTGCATACGAAATGAAAAGAGAGCCTTTTTCAAAAACTTAGAGCGAGCAAATGACTTTAAAGAGGTGTGGAAGGGCATTGGTAGCCTCGGTATTGGGAAACGTAAAAATTTATCGCCGCCAGCAGATGTTTAAAGATATTGATAGTATTAATAATTACTTTGTTACGTCTGCCCAATTACTCGCGGGCCCTATTGACATCACGCATTATACCGATACCCTATTTGATGATTCCTTTGAATTTCAGCCAGTCGATACGATTACAATATGTAAAATTATTCACTCCTTCAAATCTAACGCCACGGGATATGATGGGATTACTATTAAAATGCTAAAAATGTGTTGCCCCGCTATAATACCCTATCTAACCCACATTATCAATTCTTGTATCATTGATCAACGGGTGCCCGATGTATGGAAGGTGGCTCTGGTGCATCCTCGACCTAAGGTGAAAGAAGTAAAAGAATTTAAAGACTTGAGACCTGTCAGTGTGCTGCCGTCAATGTCTAAGATTCTCGAAAGGGCGCTGCACTTGCAGCTATCCGAATATATAGAGGCCCGCGATCTTATTCCACCCGTTCAATCTGGTTTCCGACCCGGTTATAGTTGTACCACTGCTTTAGCCACTCTTACGGATGATATCATTACCGCAATGGATCGGAATTTAATTACCGCGCTTGTATCACTAGATTTTAGTAAGGCGTTCGATACTGTCGATCACGAACTTCTTTTGGTTATTCTGCGTTATTTTGGACTGGGTGCTAAATCTCTGTGCTTATTAAAAAACTACTTTACTGATCGGTTTCAGTGTGTGAGGTTGTCCGGTAGAGTGTCCGATGCCCTCCCTATAGTCTCGGGTGTAATCCAGGGGTCAATACTTGGCCCACTTTTTTATTGTATTTATACAGCATCATTTTTCCGTAACATAAAACATTGTAAGATGCTTGTTTATGCCGATGATACGCAATTATATCATTCCTTGCTACCTCAAAATCACGCGGTGGCTATGGGTCAACTTAATGAGGACCTGCGTGCATTGCATGCTATTTCGCGACCACATTCTTTACATTTGAATCCAGTAAAATCTACGGCTATACTATTTTGGTAAGAAGCGTACTTGTGAACTTCTAAGTAATGTTTTGAAGATCACTATTGACAATCGGGACTTGCCAATTGTTAATGAATGTAAAAATTCTGGGTTGATAATCGATAACTCTTTTAGATATACCCATCAAATAAACAATACATTAAGATGGCCTATTTTCATTTAAAAAAAATTTATCCCCACAGGCATTTCCTAAGCTTAAATTTAAAGAAACAATTGTGTGAAAATCTAGTTTTGTCCCAATTTAGTTACTGTGTGTCTGTTTACCATCCTGCTATTACTGTGACTACATCAAATAGAATACAGAAATTGCAAAATTCTTGCCTTAGACTTATTTATGGTGTTAGAAGGAATGAAAGAATATCTCATAAATTAACTGAAGCATCGTGGTTGTCGATGTATAATCGAAGACAGCTTCAATCATTAAGTTTTTATCATAAAATCATACGTACAAAGCATCCAGAATATCTGTATGAACGAGTATGTTATAGATTTCAAATTCACAATCGCAGCACACGTTTTAATTGCCTCCTTCACCCTCCGCAGCACAGACTGTCACTTTTTGAAAGAAGTTTCACGTACCATCTCTACAAATCATACAATGGGCTTCCGCCTGGTTTTTCAGAATTAAGTTTAGGCACGTTTAGGCAAAAATGTTTTGAGTGGGTGTTCGTACAGCAGTGTGGGGGCGGGGTGCGTTAGGGTGTGTCGTCGTCGACTCATCGCAGTTTAAAATTTGTTTAACATTTGTTTTCTTTTATAATCATGCATTTATTGTGATTTCTGTTTTTTTTTTTTGTTATCTGTGTATTATAGGTAGGATATCATGTTTTAATTTTACGCAAGGTTTAGATGGTAGAGCAGATTGCCGGATGTGATCCTGGCAAAACTGAATCTCGCCCTTGGGGTTACCTTCGCATACATATATATATACTTTATTTACTTGCTTATGTAGTTAGCTGTAATTAATGTTGATGATAATAAGACATTATTTCTTATTATTATTATTATTATTCCTTTTTTCTTTCGTCCAACTATAGTTCGTAGTCTCTAGGGCGTGACACGACACTAGTTTCATGACAGTCGACATAAAATCCGCGCCTAGAATCAGATATTTCGAGGTAATATCACCTTCTTTTGCTTATGCTCGATTTAGCACACGCCTGTCTATTAAACACGTCAATCAGTGCTGCCCTATTCCCATATTATAAACCGATAAGTTTTCGTTTATATCCATTTTCTCAGCGCATGTATCATACTTCTCCATATACATTTAATATATATTATTCTATTCTATATACCTTACCTACAAAAGAACCGAAAACTCCATTAAACAGACCGATAATTTCATTATAAACACTGTATATATATCATTGTTCTATATGTTTGGTATTAAATGTGATTTTACCTCTATTGTACCTCTATTTATGTATATATATTTTTTTGTCTTGTTGTTTTGAGGACTAGAAGAACAAAACCAACGATTTGTTTTACTGATTTATTTAAAAATTTACGTACATCAAAGTAACAACAAACAAGATAACCACACGCGCACTGAAGCTACCTCACTAGGGTTGATTTTAATCAATTTTGTACGACGTGAAATAGTACGAGACATAAACAATTATCTTCGGGCGCAATTTACCATAGGACAGCTGACAGCGGTCATCCCTAGCTACGGAAGAATTTGGAATCCCGAGACCGCTGTTACAAGGGTGACTCAATAAGTTTATAAGCCAAAGGTAATAAGCCTATTTTTTTAAGCAAGAAGTTGATAGTAACCGTGCAAAAGATTGTTCAAACAAGTAAAGCAAACCTAGCTATAATGCGTCTCTGAAATTCAAGAAAACATTGTGGGATGGGTTGTTCCGACTAGTTCAAGCTTGAGGTACCACGAAGAGATCCGTCCACCAAGACTGTCGGGAATATCAAAAGACAAAATGCAAAAATTGGCGAGGCAAGACAGGATTACATATAAGCCAAAGTGAATTACACGTTTCGGATAGAATCATATTGTTTGATATATGGCTGAACGACATTAAATAAAGAAACCTAAGAGAGACAAACTGGTGAGGATCTGTTACATCCGTCCGCGAGTTTTTCGAAAAGGAACACGGATAAGTTAGCAGTAGATCAAGTACAGCAAGCTGCTATAGTAGCATATATAGAAAATTGTTCGGAATGAATCAGACGCTATGAAAGGGTTCAAAAAAATGCGGCGGACAAGTATCTAAAGGAGTAAAGAACCGACAGCTATTTGTCAAGGCAAGGTTGAATCATTACTGGGATATATATACAGAAATAAAGTGATCCAGTACCATCAAACAGATGCATAATCGAACGAAACTCCCACATGTTTTAGTCAGGCGTAAGTGTACTGATATTGAAATGGGTTGAATCAAAAGAACTGAGGCAAGCACATACTGCTTATAAGCTGTATAATACTGCTTATAAGCAGCATAGTTATTAACTTGTACGATTTATATGTACATATAAATTCTAGGCAACATTACTTTTAGAACGTAATAATATCTAATGCAGGAAAATGCCTTTGGGATTACAGAAGTCGCAGCTGTATTGTCACTTTAGCTAGTTTCGTCGTTGAAAAAAAATAATTAATAAAAATGCCTAATACCTGAAACACATGGGCACGTAGTGGAAAAAACTGCAATCTTTGCGATTACATTCGCTCCGGAGGACAAGATAAATACAAAGTTTTTTCTGAGTACACGGAGCGTGTTTACACATTCGTTCTTCTATTCTGTCACCTAAGGATACATGTGCACGCTACTACGTATATTACGTTCTCTATCGGGTACAAGCGCAAATGTTACGTAGTTCATATTTGACAGTGGTAATATTTCCAAATAACGTCTGTTGTAGTTTATCCTCTTTCTAGTACACCAACATACAACATTTTGACAATGCGTTTTTTTCTTTCTATTTGCAAGAAAAGAAGCGGTTTCTCTGTTCTAATAGATTCTGTCCTATTAGCTTTAAATATTAAAATATGGTGATCTCAGTGTTTATTGCTAAATACTACAGCCTTTAGCAATAACAAATTCCGTGATGAAAAATTGGGATTTGTCGAGATTTCAATCTCGTGGTCCCGGTATTAAAACTTCTCAGTTGTGTGCAATCATTCCAATTGCGAATAAATAAATGTATCGAAATGGAAGGGCACATTTTCGAACACATTTTTTGAATTGGGCATGATAAAGTAAAGTTCTTCGTTGTTGAATGATTTTTTGAAATGTTATTTAATGTTAAAATAAAAAAAACACAAAATCATGTTTGCTTGCTTCTCTTTTTTGTGTATTTTTTTTAGACGTTCACAATCATGTTTTTTGCAATTACAGCGCAATCTGTTACGACTCAAAAAAAGTTTCAAACAAAAATTACATAGGTACTTGATGGCGTAGAATCCGAATCTGCAATACAAAATGGATTTTTCCCATTTAAGATTTCAAAGTTGTCCCCCCTCCCACTCTGGAGGGGCGAAGTGGGGCATCGAGTTCGACACAATTCAGTGAGCCCCCTATATTATAACAAATCTTATTAAGATCTTTTTTTGATTTGATGCAGTGTTTTAGAGATATTTCGTAGTCTCAAGATAAAAAACTCACCTACTAACCAACTAACACCACCACTATATTATTATCTAATTTTCGTAGGAATTTATTTATCTATTTTAGTCTTGAATTTGTAAATATTAAGGTTTCTTGAAATGTTGGAGCACCGGTTCGGTTTCGGTTCGGTTTCGCTTCAGTTGCGGTTCGGTTTCGGTTCGGTTTCGCTCAGTTGCGGTTCGGTTTCGGTTCGGTTTCGGTTCGGTTCGATTTCAGTTGGGTTTCGGTTCGGATTCATTTCGATTTCGGTTGGACTTTCTTTTCGTTGCATCTCCATTCCTCGCTGTTTAAAAAGGAGGTGGAGAAGTATACATCGATCATTGGTCGAGTACACATCGTATCCGAAGGCAGAAATTGAAAGAATGTTTATGAGTCCTTCTACTTATCAAAATCGAGCATCAAGAAAGGAAAGAACTAAAACACAGATATAAATTGCCAAAACATGGAACTTTACACGATTTTTCAAAGTAAATATAGAGCCAATATAAAAGAAATGATACTGTGATAACATGGGGTGGTAGCTACTACACTAACGGAAAATGTTTTAATTAATAGAGAGAAATGAAAATAATGTCCTTCTTCATTCAGTTTATTGTTGTACAATTATCCAGACTACATATTTCGGCCTATCTAGTAAGCCATCTTCAGGTCTTTACAAGTATATAATACTTGATTCCATACTAGATTCCGCATAGATGTGTAATAAATTGTCATTAAGCTACTGTTCAACCATGCTAAGATTAACTGGTGTCTTCATTGCACTTATTATTAATAAATAGACATTAACCTAGAAAGAAAATTACAGAAAAGATTTATTATCGGAAACGTCAAAATACTAAGGTATGTAACATGTGTGCCAACTTGTTACTGTCCAACTCCCTAGTGTCAAAATTTCTTTTCTATTTTCAATTCAAAATTAAGATTTGTCGGTCCAAAAACCATTGTGTATCACACGGCCAGAAACTCTTTTGCAAGTATTCGTAGTTTCTGGCCTAGCGATAAAAATAACTATTGTCAAACGTTCTCAATCTTTTGTTGTTTGACAAATGTTAATCTTTTGGGTTTTACTGTCTACAGCAGAGAGAACAAAATTAAGTTTGGGAACTGTCGGAACAGCAACAGTTATAATTTTTTTTAACGTGAAGCGTGAATTCTTGTTTACTTTATGCAAAAAGTAGTAAAATATTACGAACTACAAACAGCTATTCACATTTTAAGTTTTGGAAGTAGTAGAGTGCAGCCCAAGCTGTTGTACTCCCGCAACAATATTTTCGGCAGTGTCACTGTCTTGTCTGATGTTCATCTCAATAGCTTGTTGCATAATTTCTGTAATTCTATAACGCTACTATATTCCTGGCGTAAGCTCCTCACTTATCGAACAATTTGCTTAATAACGCATCTGATGATAGCACCCTCGTAAAATGAGGAATAAATAACAATCCTGAATTATAAGAATTGCGAAAAACGCGAAGATTTTGGAATTCCAAAGTTTCTAAAATGTAATCCAAAAATCCCCTTCTCCTTGACTTCACATTGGTCGCATTAAGCTAAATTTCTATTGAAATACCGAAAATTTCTAATCCTCTCACGTACCACTAATGCTCAGATCTCTGCTTTGCACGTTTGTTGTATATCGCTGCTGTTGTTTGCTAGAAATGCATATTTTCTGTCCCGATGGTTGTCGCAGAAAATCTAATTTGGCCGGAATAGATTTTCCAGCGTTCATATGCATGGTTGAATGAACGCGAGATTAACGTTCAATGTATCGGGAATTTTCCAGCAATCCTATTTATGTGTAGGTGTATCTGCGTCAACTCAGAGACGTATCAGTTCTCCAAACCTAATTTACTTAATCAAAATGGATACCATCCTGCTAATTATTTTCCTTTTTCCATTTTGTAGTATAAGTCGATATTGCAGGTGCCATTACCACGTGAATGAATGCTAGTGTTCAGTAAAACAGATGCTTTTTTTTTTTTTGTACTGCGAATAAATTAATATACCTATCAGCAAAGGGGGTTATTTAAGGACAAAACCAAAAATGCGTAAAGCTTGTAACAGTTTTGAAATTGTTCTGGTGATAAACTTTTTGAAAAGTTTAGTTAGTGATTTGTTCAAAGAAGAAACAATGAGCCTGGAGAAGTAGGGGATTAGTTTGAAGAAAGAAGTACCAAGATTTTGGCAAGTAAATACGCGATTAAAAAAATCATAATGAAAAGTGGATCGAGATTAATATATATGGTTCGTAAGTGAATTAAATAATTCAAATGGTACTTACAGTTCGAATGAAATAATTATAGATGAAAACATGCAAGAAATCGTCAAAATCGATACGAACTGAAATTATTAAGTATTATATTGGGTAGCAACAAAACAAAGAATGCAACGTCCAGGATATAAATATAAACAGATACACTGCGAGATCACAATTAGGTGCATTACATGATATAGGTACAGGAAAAAAATCATCAAAATCGAATCAAGATTTTAAGAATGTATGTGGAAAGTGTAGACGGAAATACAATTGATACCACGTTCTCTTCAGCTGAGAATTGCTCTTGGATTCCTAATTCTTATTTCTCAGCTATTTATTGGAAGGCAGTGTAAATGTTTTGCAGTATTCTAAATTTGCAATAAGAAACACGTTTTTTTCTGAATTTTTATGTCCAAGAATTATTTGGTGGTAATTTTCTACCAATAAACAAATAATAGTTCATTCTTGTTAAAAAAAAGGACTTGAAATTTACTAAACTGAACTAGATTAGAACTTTTAAGTTTTTCAAATTTTACAAACTCTTGTGTGATTAGTTTCAGAACAGTTGCAAATAATGGGCATGCAAGTTCAGGATCTAGTTTAGTTTGGTGGATTTTAAGTGGTTTTACATACATTAAAAAAAATAGTTTGTAATAATGATTAACAGCAGTTATTGAGTAATATTCCGGCGGAACTATAAAACAATTTATTGTTGCAAGGATAATTGAGAAACTTCTTAGTGACTATATTTATTAGTGCAATAATTTAATATTAATTGTAAGGGAATACCTATAACAATTCTTTTTGGTCATTTTAAGCGAATGCATAATTTACGTTCTGATGACATAGTATATTCTAATATTTAAATCTATGACAATAAATAAATAAATAAATAAATAAAAATAGATGTGACGAGCACGAATGTTATCAGATTTTTGCAACTCTAGGTAGTTTCAAAAGCACATAAATCGTAAACATAGTAATGATGCATTAAAGAATCTTGCTATTGGTCATAATTTCAATAACACTGAAATTCAGTTACCTAGAAGTAGCTTTATAAATAACCTAAGAAAATATTAGAAACTACATGGTTACTTTGTTACAACTAAATTATCTGTAACAAAGAAGAAAAACAAACAAATTAGCAAGAAATATACAAATAGGAATTTACAAGAAGCATTTATGCTCATTGGCAGGTACATACCTTCAATAAGTGGAAGACCACATCAATGGTGCTAGGCTGTCCATTAAACCATTTGTATATCTTTAGGAAAAAATATTCTAAATATTAAAGACATTGGTATACCCCAATCGTCGACGACATCCGATATAATTTCAGAAATGTATTAAGACCTGCAGATATTTGCTTTAAGATAATTTATTGATTCAATGTTGGGTTTCCTCCAGAATGTTCAGTGTTTTACAGTTTTATAGAAACTTTCTTTTATAAACTTAAATTAAAAAAATCAACACCAAAACTCCATATTTTATGTAAACATTTAAGAGAAGCAGAGCAACAGGAAGGTACATATCTCAGTACATATTTATAACGGAACACCCAAATTAAAAGCGCAAAGCGTCAATGCTAAAAGTATCTTATAGCGCCCGTCGACGTCCTTGTCTGGCGTTTTTGTCGGCTTGACGCCATTTGGCGTTTTTGTCGGCTTGAAGCCATCTGGCATTTTTATCGGCTTGACGCCGCCTGGCGCTCTTGCTGACTTGACGCCGTCTGGCGTTTTTTGCCAGTTAGACGCCCTTGGCAGCATTGCACCATTGACGTTGGGCGCTTCTCTTGCTGCCTGGACAGCGCTGTTGTCCATATGTATGTTAGAATGATGGTTCTACTATGGATGTATATTTTGTTGAAAGTTTCTGTTACCCTCTTTTGTTTCGGACTTACAATTCATATTTTTTGGTGCAGTTAGTTAGATTATTGTTTTTCTTTTCTTTCGAGATTATGGTTTCAATTAATAAGGACATTTTTATATAGTTAAAAAAAATCAATTTTGTTTAAAACAACTGTATATATAACTCGTCTCTCTGTGTAAGGTATTTTAGATTTTTTTTAGAATTTTGTTACCCCTAAAAAGTTTATTAAGTTTATTTAAGGGTAGGTAATGATAAATATACAGATTTTAATAGTTTTTTTTTTTATTAGAGTTTAGTATTGAATACTGAATATAATAGTATAATAGTTGAAGATGCATATGTACTTTTGTTTCGTTTTCAAAATAATATACATTTTCAAAGATTGCTAGTTTTTTACAGTAAGAAAATAACAAATTAATGTCTTTCTGCTTTTAGCTGTAATAATTAGAAGTAATTTTTCCCAAGAAAATTTTTTCTCCTCACGCAGGATTCGAGTCTACATCCCCCCGTTTGTTTGCCGGACGGGCGCTTTACCAATTAAGCTAGTAGAGGTCGAGATTCGAGCGTTTTCTTACTGTAAAAAAATTGCAGTCTTTGCATATTTGCCGTCCTGTCGGCCTTTTCAAGATCTAATATCGACATATGTTCGGTTAAAACGACCGGTTCACACTCCGAACACGGGATGGAAGAGACGACATCAGACAACCACTCTCCTGGGTCAACGTCCTTATTCTTAGTAAAAAGTTTATTAGTAGAATTTAAAGTATATAAACCCAAACAAATATCAAAATCCCTAAACATGCAAGAAATTTATGTTCGAATCTCAGGAATAAAACAAAATGTTACATAATGCAAGGCTCTACGTACGACCAACTCGTACGTAAGTTGTTATGTCGAGAAGTAAATAATTTCTTAATGTTTCATTGATATTGTAATATTTCAGTATCATCCTGATGAAGTAGTAATAAAAACTACGAAAGCTTGATCTAACAGTGATTTGAGTGTTCATTGGTTCATTGACCGACCTATCCAACATATTTCATTACTAAGCTTCCACAAAAGAAGGGGAACATCAACTGAATTGCAAAGACTTCTTGTGTTACGTGCAATTTGGGTTTTATGTGGGTTGCGTCCCAGGACAGTTGTTCGTGACTTTTTTGTTAAAGAAAAAAATAATCACACTAGGTTGAATGTTAAGGTATGATAACCAATGGCTTACTTCTGAATTGAAATTTTATTAGTAAGTCGGCTTACCGGTTTTATTCAGAGACCATCTATGATTCAATAAACAAAAATTAGCAATCGTGTATATATCAAGAATTATTGTTAACTTTATAATATTACTAATTATTAATTATATTTGATATTTTATTTAAATAAATTTTTATTTATATAAAAATGAACTACATCATATATCAAAAAAGGTATATATATGCATAATATTTTTACATATGTATATATGTTGGACGAGTCACAAACTGTGATAAACAACCTACAACAACAAGCTACAAACCTTGACAGAGCTTAGAGTGATATTCGTTAACAAAGTTAATTAAATTAAATTTGAAATTGTTAGCTTTCGCTGAAGTTAATGACTTGCATATAATTAGTGTTTCTGTAAACTGAAATAAAGACTAATTTAGACCTAATTTACTCTCTTTTTCAGCGTTGTACGTTAAGAAACAACGGTTTTCTACAAAATCTTCTACAAATCCAGTTTTGCTGCTATTTATTTCTTGTAATCCCTTTAAGCAATTGAATTCAGGTTACAATAGTAACGAAAGCTGCATAATTTTAATAGAATCTTATTTGAAACACAATGCAAAAGGAAAACGTAAAAGGTGCTTGGAAAAGTTACCAACAGGTAATGAAATGTATGTAGCACGAAATAAAACTAAAATGCTTTCACATATAAATTTTAGATTAAGTTGTCCAATACTTCAAAAAAATAAGGAAATAGAATCCAAGACAAGATACGTGATGTAATACATATTTGCTGCAACATTTTAAGTACAGGTATAGTCTCACAAATATTTATATTTAAAAATAAAATTCAAACAATATTTACTATACTGATATAATATATAACTCGTATCAGGGCGTATGTACTCCGCTCAAGTCGATTTATCTACCACATTGCGATTGTGACGTGAATTTTAAATAATATCAGAGAACAGAGGATCACGTATAAAATGACAATGACAAAAATTCAATTCCTTACGTTAGCCTTGGCGCTCCTTATCTCTGAAAAGAGCAGCGATATTTTTTCTTATTTTTGCAGCTGTACTATTACTTCGATGAAAATTCCTTCTTCTCTGTACATAGGTGAGTTTAGTAGGTATTGGTTACAGAGCGATGAAATTAGCTTTAGCTGCGAGAGTGACACAAATTTAATAGAGGCAGACAAATGAAATCGCTCGGGTTCAAATATTAAGGATGAGGATGTAATTAAAGCTGATCGCTAAACAGGATTTTGCGTTGTTGATTTTAATATCGTATTAAATAGTTTACTTTTATGAGGTTTTGTTCTTGAAGAAAATATAAATGCATTGATTAGAGGCAAATGAATATTCTTGGATACGTTACAATGGCCACACAATATAGTTGCACATTTGACTTGTGAAATTAATAACGTCAGCTATGACACGTTCTGCAAGTGATAATCATTTGGAACGGTTGTACTGTTCCGAACATTACAAGTTTACAAATTGAAAAAAAAACATCTACAAATAAGGTGCTACTATCTTTTTCTTACGGTCCTTTGGCTCCGCTAAAACTCGAACATAGGTAGCTCATTGCAATCAATTACATTATTAAAAAAATGGGTTGCTTTCCCATATAGGTTTATACTTTTACGAAAATAACAAGGTATTTATTCATGGGTTTTCTTCGTGTATACCTTGTTATTTTCGTAAAAGTAGAAACTTTACTTAGAAAGATATAACCTGAGTATGTTTCCACGATTTAACACTCTTTCTAGCGATAGAGTAAGATTGTAATGTTCTTTTTTTGCAAAACCAAAACTTTTTTTTCATGATGTTAAGAATAAAACAACGAAACGATTAAGGCGATTGCAAAACAATGTGAACAGCTACTCAATTCTTTAATTTGATACCTTTTTGCGATTAGATCGGTGGCGCCTAAATCGAGGTATGGCCCAAACCATTCAAACTAGCTCCAAGAAAGTCAAAAAGAAATTTGTGCGATTTTCGAGTTTAGCGATCAAATTATGTATAAAACAATAGTTGCATCCAGTTTGCAAAAAATGGCTGTAAACTAATGTTATTGCATGAGCATCAGGTGCTAAAAATATTTTCGCCAATTACTAATATGTGAAACGTTTTTTCTTCAGTTTTCTTTTTTTTTTCAAGAAAAATATTATTGAAACTTAAATCTATGTAAATTAAAGGATGTAGAATATAATAGAAGAATTATAAATGCGAGTTTTAGGATATTAAATTCAATATATAAAAAAAATGAAAAATACAAATTTGAGAATTACAAACCAATTGCTTTTAATCTCTATTATAGGAAAGGTATGGAAAAAGCAATTTTAAAGAGACTAATTGCATTTTTCTGAATTATGTAATTTAATAACTAATTTACAAATGCATACATTAAAGGGAGATCAACCACACGAGCGATATATATTGTTAGTCAACGAAAATAATGCAAGGATGTCCGATAAAAAGACTGCAGCGGAGTATTTCTAGACCTTTCAAAGGCTTTTGACAGTGTAGATCATGCCATCTTGCTGCGCAAACTAGAAGGCAATAGTTAAAGTAAAGTAAGTAACGCAAATTCACTACTTATTGCAAACTCCTCTTGATGTTCTGTGTTTCAGGTATTCATTCTACGGGTATTATGTTGTTATGCAGGGTGAAGAATGAGGGAGACCACAGCTCGCGAATGCGCCCCCCCCCCCCCACGTTAGGACATATGTACAATCCTTTGGTTAGGTGAGTAGATATGGATCAACTTTCTAGATGTCGGGTGACGTAATTATGGGCGCGAACGCAGTATGTGGAGGGACTCCAATAGTACGAACTTCTGCATGTCGTAAACGATCTTCATTATGTCGGAAGCCGGGATTCCAATAGCTCTTAATGGGTACTAAAGTTAGGACTTATGCCTCCCAGAGTTCCTATGATGAGAGCACGAATATTGTTTTATAGCCCGGATAGCTGTGCTTAAGTTGGCAGGAGGAGATCTTGATACTTTTCGATTTTTTCCTGTTCTTTGGTTGTTTATGTTTGTATCACCTGGACAAGACATCTCTACAACACTGATGGTTTTCTCCTCGCGCTGGAGTATCACCATGTCGGGTTTATTACGCTGATTTGCACGTAGTGCAATATATTATATTATATTATTATTATTATATATTATTATTATTAATGGAAGCGAGGTCATGGTGGACTTGAGGAGGGCACCTTATATGCTTGTTCTCGGGACTCTGTCATGACCAGGGCTAGTTTTATACTAGTCAGGACCGATGTTGCGTGGTGAAGAGCCACATCCTACACGAGGTGCTTCTGTTCTATGCTAAACACATCGGATCTAGACCTGCCTGGTCGAAAACTGGCCTGCCTTTCCCTTGTAGGGGAAACAGACTCCCCTGCCTCAGCTGTTCGCGTCGTGGCTTGAGCCTGCACTCGGGGTTTAACGATGCCGATAGTGGGCTTCTTCGGAAAGCTGCACTATCGTCAAACCAGGCTCCCGGCGTGTGCTACATTCTGGGGGTTGGGGGTCTTGGATAATCGCCCGGGCCAAGAGGAGACAACCTCACAAAAAACCTAAATCCTAAGGTCATGGTCGAGCCGACGGGATGCGTGGCTGAATAGTAGATCAGTCATTATCGACCAACCCTTGGGGCACCGGGCGCACCCCATTGTATAAATGCCTTGCCCACGTACCGGGGCACTGCGTGGGTCTGACCTTTTCTTCCCCTTACTCGTGGGATCACTATGATGAGACCAGAAGTTAAAACAAAAAAACCTAACCCTGGGGACTCCGAAAGGAGACACCCAAGTAAACCTGAAGAGGGACAACGAACTGCAGGTAACGCTGAGGGCTCCGAAATCGGAACCTCGCGTCCTCGTTCAAGACCATCGGGTGCTGAAAGGCGAAAACGCCAAGCTGCAAGGAGAGCTGCTCAAGCTCAACCTGACAGCAACGTTTCAAAACTGAAAATGGTTTCCCGGGAAGCAAATACTGCTAAACCGGGCACCAGCCAGGCAACAACTGCAGCTGTAAAGCGAAACCTCTCTGAGGAAAGCCCGCCAAAGGCAGTTGCCAAGCGTAAAAGACGGCATATCCGGCGACCGTCAAGGTCCTTCAAGGAGGCACTCACGGATGTCCAGATGGCCATAGTGCCTGAGGATTATCCTGAGAGCTCCATCTCGCAGGAGCAGGCGGAATGCGTCCGAAAACTGCATACTCGCAAGAGCTGCGACAGCTGGATGTTGGAGACCCCAACCACAATTCAGTGAGTCCGACACCGGGGGGGTGCGCTGAGGGCCGCCTGCGTGGACGCGAGCACTTGCTCGTGGCTTGCGGGCGTTGTCGGAGGCTGCACACCTTGGGACGGCGCCAAGCTGAAGCTAGTCAAGGAAGCGGATTTGCCAAAACCAGTAAAGGCTCTGGTATGGGTCCCAGGCCCGCCTGTGGAACCAGAAAAGATTCTGCACCGTCTTAAAGTGCAGAACCAAAAACTACCCATGAACTCTTGGAGGGTGGTGAACACCAAAGCTGACCCGAAAGGGCCAGCAGATGGTGGTGGCCATGGACGAGAGTTCATGGAAGATGCTGCAGGACACCTTTAATGGCAGACTGCATCTAAACTTCTCCTCCGTGTCGTTCCGACTGCTGGGTTGAAAGGAGAAAGCAGAGGCGGAAGCCGAGGAAGCGATGGAAACCACCGAGGGACCATCACTACAATCAGATCCAGGAACGGGTGGGAGTGAGGAACTGAGTTGGCCGCGCTTTCTCCGCGGTCGATCGGATCCGTGAGCACCATCACGGAACTGAAACGAGGCTGGTGGATCTCCCGCACACTTCACCAGAGCGGAGGGAAGCTCAGCAGGACGGGATGGTAACATTCCTGAGACTGCTTCAGATTAACCTCCACCATTGTAAAGCGGCTTCTGCTGCCCTGCAAGCCTATGTGGTAAGTAAAAACATAGACATTGCTCTCTTATAACAAGAACCCTGGATTTACAAAAGTAAAGTAGGAGGCTTAGGGATTGGGGGATGGACGCTGTTTCATGGGACGGCCACAGTCCCAGAAGCCTGTCTACTTATAAAAAGCAATATTAACTGCCTCTTTACTTGGGGACCACTGTCCTAGGGACCTGACCACAGTAAAAATCAATGGATGGACGGGGCTGGAACAAGGACCTCCTCCTGGATCAGCCTACCTTCCGTATGACCAACAGGATTCCACCTCCCAACCCTGGAAGTGAGAACACTGGCGGACTATGCGGGAGGGCGCAATAAAGACCTCCTATTAGGGTGCGATGCCAACGCGCACCATACTCTATGGGCAGCAGTGACATCAATAAACGAGGTGAGCCTACTAATAAATCACTTTGGCTGCAAACGGTCTAGTTATCCTCAACCGTGGAAACAAGCCGACATTTGAAACGGCTAGCCGTGCAGAGGTTACGACATCACCGTATGCACAATGCGCTGCGCGAAGTGGGTGAAGCAGTGGCATGTGTCGGATGAAGCCGTCCCTCTCTGATCATAGGTATGTAAGATTTGACATTGACATACCGCAGGTAAGTAAGATTTGTACAGAAAACCCTAGGAACTGTAATTGGGATGCTTATCGAGAGCGACTAATTGAGGAAACTAGAGTAATTTACCAAAAATAATTAAAAATGCCGCTGATGTTGAGTTCTTGGCTGAAGGCGTGCAGAATGCAATAATAACCTCGTATGAGACTAGCTGTCCCATCAAGGTCAAGACAACTAACCGAGATACACCTTCGTGGACCAGGGAGTTGTCGGACCTGAGGGCGGTTACTAGAAAACTTTATAATAAAACGAAAAGATCTGGTTCATGGGACGAATACAGGGTGTCACTGACCAGATATAATTGCGCCTTAAGAAAGGCGAAACGTGAGTCGTGGAAAAAATTCTGTCAGGAAGTAGAAAGTATCCCTGAATGCTCCAGAATTCGAAAAGTTCTTGCAAAGGAGGGACCTACTAAAATAGGGGCTCTGCATAAGCCTAACGGTGAGATAGCCGACACAGAGGAGCAGGTTCTACAGCACCTCCTTGAGGTGCACTTTCCGGGCTCTGAGATCATTCAAACCCAGTTTGGGGGGGAATGTAAGGGACTGATACCTACGCAGACACCTGCCTCGAGAGCAAGGAAAGAGGATTGGAACCTAGCGCGTAAAATAATTCAGGTTTCTAGGATACGATGGGCAATTGAATCCTTCAAACCTTTTAAATCGGCTGGTTTGGACGGCATCTTCCCGGCGCTGCTTCAACAGGGCCTCGAGGTGCTATCCCCAGTTTATGTACCTCCTAAGGGCAACCTTGGCGATGGGCTACACACCAAATAGCTGGAGAGAGGCCCGGGTGGTATTCATTCCTAAGCAGGGCAAATCGTCCTATATGGAAGCGAAGTCGTACCGGCCCATCAGCCTTACCTCATTCTTTCTCAAAACTCTTGAGAAGATAATTGACAAGCACCTGAGGGACTCGGCCCTGGCAAGGATGCCCTTCACGAGTACCAATTTGCTTATCAAACTGGTAAATCCTGCGAGCAGGCCATCCATGACCTGGCTCGTCGAGTGGAAACTGCCTATGGCAACAAAGAAATCGCACTAGCGACCTTCCTCGACATTGAGGGCGCCTTTGATAAGGCGTCGTTTCTGTCGATGGAAAGGGCGCTGGCGTAAACGTGGAGTCGAGCCAACGATTACGAGGTGATCGGCAAACATGATAAGAAACAGAAAGGTTCACGTGTCGCAGAACCTCTGCACGATCAGGGCGGCTGTGGCAGCGGGCTGCCCGCAGGGCGGCGTACTGTCACGCGTGCTATGGAGTCTTGTGGTGGACAGCCTGCTCTCTGAACTTCGGGGGCGGGCTTCCATGCGCGCAGGGCTATGCCGATGACATCACCATTCTTGTCTGCGGGAAATTTGGGGGCGTGGTATCCGAAAGGATGCAGGTCGCGCTCAGGCTTGTAGAGAGTGTGTATAAGAGAGGCTCTCATGTCAACTCCAGTAAAAACGACTATGGTTCCGTTCACTTGGAGGAGGAAAACTCTCCAATCTCCAGTGTCCCACTATATTTGGCTCCAAAATACTCGTATCAACCGAGGTTAAATACCTGGGTGTTATCTTGGACGCTAAACTGCTGTACAAATCACACTAGAACATGTGACGAACAAAGCCATAGGAACTTCTGGCCTGCAGAGGTATGTTCGGTAAAGCGTGGGGCTAAAGCCTTCAATGGTACATGGTTGTACACGAAGGTCATAGTACCTTCTATAACTTACGCCTCGTGGTCTGGTGGCATAAAGCAAATCTAGGCTATGCTGTAAGTGCGCTTGGCAAAGTCCAGAGAATTGCCTGTTTGGGATCACGGGAGCCATGTCCTCAGCGCCGACTGCTGCTATGGAGACCATTCTTGGCTTCCCCCGCTGCAGTTGGTGCTGTGGTCTGAGGCAGTCCTAGGGCCTACAGAGCAAATGTAGTGGATGCAAGGGCTTCTCCGGCAAAGTCGGAGATCATACCAGCATCTTCAACTACATCGAACAAACAGTACCACTGTCCGTAAAGGCAGATAAGATCTCGCCCGTTTCAGCTTCTCTGGGGGATACAGGGTAGATATCTCCAGCAGAGAAACTGCAATTGCACACATCCGCAAACCAATCGAGGTATATCCCGTTGGTTCGTCGATGCCTCGAAAACGTGTAATGGCACGGGTATTGGAATCTGCAGGGACGGTGAGCGGGACGGGGAAGCTTTCAGCCTAGGAACCTCCCCACCGTCTTCCAAGTTGAAATCATTGCCATTCAGACTTGTGCTGAGGGCATCTTAAACTGCCCACGCAAAAATGGAAGAATTGAAATCATCTCCGACAGCCAAGCTGCCCTCAAAGCTTTGCGGGCTGTCAGATTTGACTCTGATGTGGTACTGGGGTGCCACAGAATACTGAAACAGCTGGCGGAACATCTTAACGTTACATTGAGATGGGTGCCAGGTCACTCTGGGATCAGAGGCAATGAAATCGCTGACACGTTAGCTGGGGGCGCCAGCGGGGTGCCGTTCGTGGGTCCAGAACCGACGTGTGGCAGCTCGTATGGGGCGATCAAAACGTTTGTCAGGTCCCAACTTGCTGCTAGGCACTGTTCCCTCTGGAATAGACTTGCCGGCGCTAGACACTGTAAATCCCTAGGACTCCAACCTTATCAGGAAAGACTCCGTAAAGCAGTCTTTATGAGCAGGGACAGATTGAGATTACCACAGGAATCTTAACTGGGCACTGCGCACTAAATAAACACAGGCACCGCATGGGGCTAGTGGACTCTCCCCTGTGCAGGAGGTGTGGGAGGGCGGAGGAAACTCCTGCTCACCTTCTTCTCAACTGCTCGGCAGTGGATGGGGAGAGGCAGAGGCACTTTGGGGTCGATCGGTTGGACGAACCCAGAGTTGACAAATTAACTCTCAGCCAGATTGCGAACTTCTTTGATAGGGTGCAACCTGAGCGAGAGGGCTAAATATGGACATGGGGGCACAATAGGTCTCTCTGGCCGAGCTGCCTTCCTCGGGTCTTACACCCGCCCATGGGAAAAAAAAAAAAAATATTATTATTATTAAATTATTATTATTCATAATAATAACGGTTCCCGGGGTGGGCACAGTGTTAGAAGGGGGGTTTTTGTGGGTGAAAGTCCCACAACACCGAGCGGGTGCGCCTTTTGCCCCGCTTGATGGTGCATTCAGCATTTTCCCTCGTCAAAAAAAAAAAAAAATTATTATTATTATTATTATTAATATATTATACATGGGAAAATTTTGTTAATTAGTCAATTTAAACCTAACTCCACCTAATTTTGTTCTGAAATCACCAGGTGTCTGTCCATTGCGATAATTGTTTAGTAATTGATTAGGATTCCTTAGAAATAAGCACAATAGCTTCAGACAAGTTGGATGAGATGAGATACATTCAGTCAACGTAAATACACTTTACTTATTTTTAACCGTCATTAATAAAACCGTTCCATCGTAAGTGCTGCCTTAGCGGCGCCAAATTTAAAGTTTTAAATAAAACGTCAAATTGTCCATAAAAAGGTCTTCGAGGACACTATTTTAAAATTATTAGTTTGCACATCAGGAGCGTGGTAAGGTGCCATTCATATTATTCCATAATAAGTGTGATTTTTATGTTCTATACTCCCATTGAATTTTGTGTATAAAAACAAACATCTGCTTTGACTTTTACGATCAAGTAGTTGCATGGTTCTGGTGTGATTGAGTGAAAAATACTCTTTCGTATATATCGCACCAGGATAATTGTATTACTATTTGAGCATTTTCATGTAGAAAAGAATTTGCCGTTTAGCTACCGTAAATGCAAAGGCAGATTCTAGTTCCTGATATTATTCAGCAGTAGCTTTTCTCTAAAGTGAGTAGTAGTAGGAGCTTAAGTACTCAGATCATTAGTTATTAGTTACTATGTTTCGAATTTGTGTTACCTGTTGGTTACTGCTTTTAAATTTATAATATTCTTTGTATTATTATTTTTTTTTGATTTTTTCAGTATCGATTTAGATGGAACTGGAATACTGCTAAAATTAGTAGTAATAATAGCTGTTTCTGTAATATTATACTATATATAATGTTATATTCTGAATAGTAATCCAAAAGTTAAATATTGTGAGTAAAGATACATCGTTTCGCAACAACAAGCTGAAATATAAACGTTACTAATATAAATTTATTGTTGAATTTAGAGAAGATACCTTAAATTAACAAATTCAAATAAAATCATTCGATTATGATACCAGCAGTAAATTGCATATAAATAAACAAATAAAATTATTAATTTATTAATTAATAAATTCAATATTTTGTAACCGCAGGGCGTGTATGAAATACTCTCCCATCTGGTAAATCCGTACACCATAATCTTTTAGCGTGTAAACTGATATTTTATTGCAAAATATGTGTTATAAATGAATTTATACAGAATAATGTTGACAAAGACTATAGCATATTCGCCGAGTATAAAAAATATGTGGTACAAAAACTATGTCTCAAAGGTCTTCTACACATGATACAAATACTGAAACATGTTCCATTTTTCGGTAAATATATTGTAACAGAATAATATGATCTAAATGGTGTTTAATGGTGACTAAGATGTGTAATAATCAAAAATAAATTATAATTGATTGATTATAATTGTCAATATTTTTTTTTAATCTCAAGGTTCGTTAAAGGATTCGAAATAACGATATCTGAATAAAATCACTTACCTTGACTATATTCAAATTGTAACCTATTTTGCGCCTTTCAAATTGTGGTTTTCGACAGTGTGACCACTGTGTAAATTGTACAAATTCCTATTTATCTGCTTAGAAAAGGTGAGTATGTGCCGCCAAATCAAATAATGGTCCGACATAAAAGGCTTGTGTAAAGAAATAGCCGATTATTAAAGAAAACACAGATTCTCAGGTAAATTTTTTAAATAGAAATGGACACTGGATATTAACAGGCATTTTAACTCTTTTACATTATCTCTACAACTTAACCTCTAAACTTTGTTCCCACTGTTTACAATTGTTTGAAGTGCTGATTAGGCACTAAACATTAGAACATAATACTTATTATGATTCAACTTCAAATTAATCAGTAAACGATCGTTTCTTCGTAGGAATTTTTTTAAATTAATAGACTTTAATGATAAATGCAAATTTCTAAAATGCGTTAAGGAATAATTAAACTAATCAATATAAACCAATTTCGTACTTTTTTTTTTAAATGAAAAGATTATAAATTTTTAGGTTATTCTTTAACTGTTTTATATCGTTTTAGATTTGAATTCTGAGCACTTTTTATTTCGGAGAATTCCTCCTTGAAAGTGGAATCTTCAGAATATCCTGTTGTCCAGGCCTTTTAAATGATGTCATGCCTTCTAACATCTCTTTACGCTTTCCTGGGCTTGAAGATATCTGGCTGGATTTTCTTTCTTCCAGAATGATTAGAAGTTGGATTTTGGCTTCAATACCCTTGGTAAGTTATATTCTTGCTTTTAAATTTATACTTTAGTTGTGACGGTACTTTGGTCGAATAATTTTTCTTTTTCTTTTTAATTTCTGGCCACTTTTTTGAATTAAAACTTTGTATTTTGCGTGCAAATTTAATTTTTCTCTAGGAGTAATTTCAAAAAAACGTACGCCCACTTTATTGCTACTCACGCGTTTCCCTTTTCAATTTTTTTTCTAAACAAACCTCTTTTTTCAGATCATGGCTTTCCAGAATCTTCGTATTACACGAATATTACCGCATTTGCCGGTCGTCAAACATTTGCACCCGGTTGGCCTTGAATCTTCCCAACTTTAAGACACTTCACCTTTGCCATTTAATGTAAAAATTATATCTCATTCAAATATTGAGTATCTCCTTTACATTTTGTATGTGATTTGTATTGAAATAAATTAAAAATTCCATGAATCTTATTTGAAATTGATTACAGATTTCTAGAAGAGCTAAAATTTTCTGTTTTTGCCGATAGATGTTGGTAGTTTAACAGTTGTAATTTTTATGAAAGTAGATTTATTTATTTAAAACAAAATTTTGATGATATCTGAATTAAATAAATACATTTTACACCAAAATACTTGTTTTAAGAAATTGGATGCTTTATATTTTGGCATGATAGTGCTTATTCTTCTTAAAACATGATTTTTTTGAGATGTAAGTTATTTATCATTTGTTTTCCTTGATATGAAGCTTTTGTATTAACAATTATGAAACAACTTGATACTTTGAATTGAAATGTTTTTGTGATTTTTAAATTATATCACAATGAAATAATCATTTATGAAGACTAAAAGGACATAAAGTTGGTTTTGTATTTACCAACTAGAATCTGGAGAGCTGATTTCGATAGGGGAACCTCAATAATTTTTATTTAAAATTAGACCTACCTAAAATTCCCAAAAATAAAATCACATTAATTAGTAAAAGCAGATCAAAAGAAGAAACAAGAGAAATAAAAAATGGTCAAGGAATTGTCGAATATAAAACCAGCTCTACAAAATTGAAAGATCACCAATACTATCTTAATCTAGCGATTCTCTTAATTTAAAGTGCTACTTTGCCGTAAATATTGTTATTTAAAAAAAATTACAAACTCCTGCACTTAATCTGTGGGTATACTAATGTTTTATTGGTGTTAAACGATAAATAGAGAAACTACGATGTATTTACGAAAAGAGTATTAGATTTGTTTCTTATCTTGATTTAGAAAATTTGTTGAAGAAAAACTAAGTGAACAGCAATTATAATTGATGTAAATTATAAATAAAATAATTGTTTTTAAAAATAATATTTCTCATGTTTATATTTCAAATGTACAAAAATATAGTGGCTGCATAAAAATCTACTGCAACTAATTTAGTACCTTAGCCCTTGATTTATAAATTGAAATTCTATAATTTAATTATGCTTGCTTCGAGACGGATCCCCAAAATATCGTCACTATACTATCCTTACTATGTGTTAAAATTCAAATTAATTACAAATTTTACTAACTTCAGTTCACGGTATCTTTTTCATGATATGGCGAGGATTAAATAGAAAATTAACGACCTAGGGTATGTGAACGTGACAAAGAATAATATCCATAAAGAAAAGTTTATGAAATTCAGGAGCACGAAGTAGATAAAGCCATCTCGATTCAGCGGGCACTATAATAGTGATCACCCCATTATTTCAATAGAATAGGAAGCAAACAATGAAATTAAAGCACAAAAGGACCGCGTTTTATTATCGTTCGGCCACAATCAATGTCGAACAAATATTTTTATTTTAACTTAGTTGCGAATATGGAAGTGAAAAGATGTTCATAAGTAAATAAAACTCACTGATGGAGAGATAATAAATATCTTCACAAAATTATAGTTGTGAAAGAGAAAATAACATAATATGATGTGAGATGTTGCGGTTAGTTTTTCATTTACTCACAGGCAACAGGTAATTTAGTTTTAAAACTCAGTGTTACAAACTTTCAGGTGGAATAATATGTTTGTTAACATTTTCTATTTTTTGCAGCAAACTAATTTGATAATTTTGGGACCGGTTTCATAATAAATGTTGAATAAACGAAAGTCTGTGTATTATTTGCGGGAACCTTAATTTAGGGCAATTTTAAAGCTTTAAAATGACATTATGAAACTCACCCTGAGTTTAATTTTTCAGTATCAACCAAGTTCTTTGACATCACTTCTTAATTTATTTCAAATCAATTTTACAATTGCACTACTAGACTCCAAAGTTTCGCTCAAGGTCAAGCAGAGCAGTCAATTTAGCCAGTACTACTTTTGATTTGGGGTATTATGAGCACTATGGATCCTGTCACTGAACATTCCTAGCGAAAAATCCAGGTATTTGATAGGAAATTGTCCTAAAAGAGAACACATGAATTTTAATTAATATTTTAAAATGTAATAGCATTTTATTGATATGCCAACATATGTTTACCTGACTTCTTTTTTGGATTGTTAGTAAATTTTCAAGTTCTATAAAGATATCAGGTATAATTTGATATGGTTTAGTATAGAAATGTTTAAATATTAAGTTCATTTTTTCAAATATCGCTTAATTGTCTATGGAAGGCATTCAGTACATTTGCAGGAAAAGTTAATATATATATTTAACGTATGAAATTTTAGCCTGATTTTGAATAAAAGAAAGTCTTTAACATGTTAACATCAGGTTACAAATTATTGGTTATAGAAACTGCTTTTAATTTAAATAGAGTTCGGCCATTAAAACGAATTATGTAAAACTTTTTAATGCTATAACGTGTTGCTGTTTTGAGGCACACGGATGATTTCACAGGTAAACATTATTGCAAAAGCGAGCGATTCATATTATTCATAATCTTGTAGATAATCTCGTTATATCTCACGGTTATTGATTGATCTTTAAGCCTACTTTTTTTTTTAACAAAACGAGCATTTTCAACTTTAATATCTAATATTTTCAGTTCCAAAATTGATCGAAATCGTTACAGCTTTACCTCAAGCGACACATTTTGACTGCTAAAAATGGATTTAGAAGCTTCTCCACATAGATGTATCCTTTTCAGTGGTTTTATGTTTTATAACATGTTCTTTCGTCTAAATTAATGCATTATAACTATATTGACACAGTGTATTAATAAATGTAGTCGCTTTTAAAATATTTGGGTACTTCAAATAGATTTTACAGAAACAGTGCGATATATAACGAATATAAGCTGCCGAAGTGCAGCTTTCGTTGTTTGATTTAAGGCCCATTTACTGTTGTATCCTATGTCGCACATTGGCAAATTGTTCGAAATGTAAAGCTTCCAAATACCACATTGGCTCTAGCCAGGTGCATGTGCTGTTTGTCAAAAAGAGAACACATCTGCGAATGTATGTACATAATATGTGTGGTGATATTTTTTTCCCATTGTGCTAAAGTATTTGCTTATCTCTGAGAAAATGTGTTCGTTATAGTCAAACATACACTGAGAAAAAAGCTGTTGCTAAAATTACGATTTAGATATTGAAATATGATTGGGTTAAATGTTAGCACAATTAACGTAATTATTATCATTCAATGACAGTAATTGTCCCTTACGAGACAGTAAAAATTACAATAACTTTATTTTTTATTTTTGGCGTATTTTTTACCGCACCGATGGTAAAAAATGCATAACGTTCTGATATATCAAAGTGTTCAAGTATCATTGGTTATAGTTCTAATTTAGACACGCATTCCTAACATGACCTACTTGTAATATTTTCTATAGGTATACATGTGATTTTTACTATATTATCCGTCACGCGTCATTCGACCTATTTAAACCCATAAGGAACTTCCCTCAAAGTATCCCTTCTATAACCCTTCCTAACCATCAGAAAAGGAAGACTGATTGCATTTTTGACCATTGTTCTAGTTTTTAAGTTGTTAATGTAATACAAGCTTTACTGAGTTGTTTATGCTACTCCGATTGTTGTAAAATCTGATTTACTCGATAGTGGTAAACACCATGCATAAATGTGCCATTCGCATAGGTGATTGATTAAATTCACAATGGATTGTAGTGTACATGAACAGTGCACTCAAGTTATTATTGCAATGTTGTTGTACTAATACCTACTTGGGTTTTATGGTTATTTTTACAACAATAAGTTTACCACAAAAATATTGCATGTTTTACCGCATGCTGCTGTTGTCACAATAATTACACAGGGGAGGAAACACATTTGTGTTAAATCTAACAATATTTTTTCCCAGTGTAGTTTCTAATTTTGTACTGTCACATTCCACCCTTCTTCTGTTGCAATTTAATACGCTACAAAATGAATTATAAAAATAATTATATTTTTGATGCTAATTTGTTCTAGACACATCCAACTTTTGCGGATATTATATGCGTGTGCCGATCAAATTTTTAGATTCAAGGGTTTACGCGCTGGTTAGCACATTGTATTAGGATAAAACATCCATTTAGTTTATAATAATACAATATGAGGTGTACCAAATGTAGTATATATGAAATTGTTTTAAAATATCTCTGTGGTTTCGAGCATTTATCAAAAACTCGTAATAATTTGTTTGTCTAGCTATTGACATCATTAATTTGATGTATTTTAATGTTATACAAATAGAAGAGTTAGCTACATAGGCGTGTTATTAGCGATTTTATGTATGTTGCTCGATTTATTACGGGAACCCTATATTGTAAAATACGAAAAGAGAAAGGGAATTAAATTCTGTTAAAGATATTATTTTTTCCAGCAACATGCTGATTTATTGTGCTCTTAAAAAGATCTGCTTTCTCATACAATCGCTTTCTAAACCCTGATGAAGTCAAGCACGTAACCCATGGATAATGATTTCAGGGTTCTACCTTTTGTGCCTTTTAATTATTTTTTCACATTTTATAAGGAAAAAATAGGTTTTCTTGCTAAAGTTTTTAATGCTGAAAATGAGAAGTCTTTTGAATTTAGATCACCTTAATTTACTTTTTTAATGAAACCCGTTTTTCGTAATTTTATTATAAAATAATTAATAGCTCTTCTACATATTTCTCAACATAAAGCAGATTGCAAAGAAATAATATCAGCACAGAAAAATTAGATTTAACACAAATATGTTTCATTTAACATAACCCTGTGTTAATTATTGTGACAACAGCAGCAAACACGGTGAAACATGCGGTGAAACATGCAATACAGGATGTATCAGATATAGATAGAAATATAATAGTATGTAGCAGCTATAATCATATACGATCAAAAAGTCTTAATGCACAGGGGGTCCATCTGTGGGCATTAACGAGAAAAAAAATATTTTGTAAATGCCGTGGGCTAGAGCCGCACCTGTGCCAAACCTAAATGCCGTCTCGAGTATACCTCCACATGCCACTATCATTTACTGTGGATCGCCGCTTGGAGTGCAAGCCACTTCGAACATTTTATTTAAATTCTTCCCGTCTCGAAAAAACGATCCTTTTCAGGACCATCATGATTTTATATAAAAAAAATCGAAGCCCGATGCATCGGCAAAAACGCGGGGAATGTATAGATTCATTTTCGCGCGACATCATAGTAAAAAGGCGTGTTTTTTGTATCTACTTTTATTTCTGTGTAATTCGATTCATTTTGCGTTATTTGATTAAATAAATCCAAAAGAAATAACTCAGGTTCATGTGGTATCGTTTATCAACAACTAACTCTCGATTCGACAAAGCAAAAGAAAAATATTTACGTTTTTTGTAACTACTGAAGTCGCATATCCGGTGAAACTCGAACGTCTTATCAAGATATTAAAAATAATACTTTGTAGATTTACGTAGAATGCTCTTAATAAATAAGGAATGTTTATTTTATAAAAAGAAGAAATTTAAAATGCCTCAGTTTTGCCATTTTTACAAGGGCACACTGGCCGATTGGCCTTTATTTATTCAGAATGACGTTAAGTGAACTTACGGCATACCATTAAGAATAATACTAAATGAGTGCAATGTATTTATACATAATACCACGTTTAGCGGGTGCTTAACATGACGTTTCCTTGCATCAGGCCCGGAGTAAAGAATTTTTGGCTCTAAATTGTACTTTTTTTTATTTATTAATTTAATCCGGTTTCGACGGGTTTGTGCTATATATGTCGTGTAGTTAACACCCAAGCAAAATTTAGTTTTTTATTTGATACACCCTGTATTTTTGCGGTAAACTTATTGTTGTAAAATAACCAAATTATTTTTACAACTTATTGTTGCCGACCAAAATATAATATAATCAACATTTTCGTTGAGGCTCAAACCCCGAAGCTGCAAATAATTTGACATTGAAATATAGTGCAATACAAAAATTTAGAAACTAAGAAAACATAACAATTATTTTTTTTTTAATAAAATATAAAATGCAGATAATTTTCTTTGAGAACACTGAATGGCAGCGAAATCTATTCTCCAGTTCCTTGTCGCCTTAAATAGTATTCTAAACTACAACTACATAACATGTACCCAGTAGTAAGAATCACTTTATTAGGCATGGCCATCCAAAGGGAAGAAAAACTCTGGTACAATGAAAACCTATTTGTGGGTAGTTCAAAGGTCAGATTAGTTAGGCGTAAATGTATGATGCACCATAATTGGACGACCTTCAGTAGATCAATAGTTATATGAAGGTAATTTAATTGGACGTAAATATCTGGAATTTCTACAGAAACTACTTCTACTTTTACTGCAACCTGTACCATTACAAATTAAAAGGTATTTGTTACTTCAACCGGCAAAACACCTTACCATAACTTTGATCTTGATTAAGATTATATCAATATACTTTATTTACGAAAAGATAAATAATTACAATTTATCCTAAACCCCGTGCTCTCCTATAGGTACTACACCAGGCTACCGATATTATTTAAATATAGAAAATAGAGGTACAGTTTAGGGGGAAAAAAATAAAAAATACCCGAATCAAAGTCTGAGTAAGCAAGAAAAAATATCTTCTCTCTCGCTCGTTTAGACTCGCATCGTTCTTCGAGTGTACATGGATGCAAACTTGCGCGATTTAGAAATGTCCTCCTTTGACACCAGTTTTAACACTGTTAGAAAAATATTGTCTAATAAGATCGAACGTTACAAAAAAAAACAAATACAAAAAAAAAAGATACAATGTGCATACCGACCCACATGTAATTAAGCTCTTGTCCTGTACTTGCCACAGTTAAAACTAAGGACCAAAACGCGAATTTCTTTTCCATAAGCGAAATACGGATAAATATACGAGCACTGCAAATTAGCGCTGATTCTGTACGTCTACTCGTCTTGCTGTGCAATTTATCAAACCACAAAAGCAAGGCAGTTGAAGTTTTCACAGTATGTGTAGAGATATTCGGTAAAAAGCTTCTGTCTATATTAACTTTGCAAATTATCTTTGCATTTCATTTAAGGTGTAAACTGAAAGTTTAATCACAAGAAAGTACAATTTATTCTGTGGAATGAAAAGTATAATAAAGCTGTGCTTTACTGAGAAGGGATTAACGATAAAATGTTCTTAAAAGATTCTACCGTAAAATTGTTAACCTTTCAAGCTCCAAGCATCCAACATAAAGACATAACACAAGGAAACATCAGACTTCATTCGCTAAAATAAAGCAAAAGATTTGAATAAAGTATGCTTAGGAATACAAATGACCACCACGGACACGAATTCATAAAGTTACTATTAAAGTCCATTTTTACACGCGTGAATACCGTGTAATGTGGCGTTACATGACTTTTAGAAACCGCAGAAATAAGTGGTCTTTTTGACGTTTCAAATATGTTTTGACAATTTGATGTACATACATATTAGTTTTTATCTAGTATCTAGCAAGTGAACTCAAACCTAACGGAAGCACTTGGTTTTGTTTTGTCAATGTAACACATTTAATTCATCATGTTCAAAAACTGTGGAATAAAAGATTAAAATCTGAAAACATTGTAATTAGTTAATCATAATACAACATTTATTGGCGCCAGCGCGGGGCAAACTTACCAGCTGAATGGAAATGGATCAGAAGGGATGTTGTTGAAGAAATTTTTCGCAATATACATGCAGAATATGCGGGACGAGAGGGAAGAAATGACTCAATTAATAGCGGAGGTGAAACGGTAGAGGGAAGGGAGATCTGAACCTGCGGGAATCATATCTGGTAGGTTAAAAAGCAAAAAGGAAATTGCAAACGAAGAGAAAGGAACACTGGAAATTTTGGAGGAAGGACGATTCGAAAGAAAGCAATCTACAGAGGAAAATAAGGAAGGCATTAGTAATATTAATTTAGAAGGACAGTTAAATGAGAACACTACAGTTCTTGAGCAAAATAGCGATGACAGTGAAAATGACGAAGAGACAAGTGTTGATAGTGAAAAAGATGATGATTATTATGACAAAGAATTTGAACTGGAAATTGATTTATCAGATTTGAAACGGAATAGTGGCGACTTGGATAGTGAAAATGGATTAAATTAGGTGGGATTAGCAGAAGTTAATGCAGAAAACTTAAATGGAATGAGGAAAATGACAATGGACAAATTGATAATGACTTATTAAAAAGTAAAGAAGTAATGGATAAAGCATGCAAGACTTGTTTTACATACTTGAATTGCTTAGGAACTACGAAGACTTACCAATCTTTTTACAAGAATATGGTCCAACATGGTACAGAAAAAATGGATTGTGGCAGAAAGAAACTTTAAATGCAATTATACAGGTTTAGATGAGAAGAATATAACATAATAAAAATAAACGTGATTGTAACACTAGTGTGTTGACTTCACACATTTTTTTTCTCATTGTATAAAAAAATTGTAGTTCTTTCTCTCCTCTGAGTTTATTACCTTAATGTCTTGTGAGTAGTAATAGGTAGAGGTCGGATTTCACAGAGAAACGATTAAGTGTATTAAAAGCATATTACAGAAGTGTTAATTTAAATTTGATTGGATTTGCCACGGCTTACTTGATGACTACTTACGGCTTGTTCAATCATCAGTTGCACGTGTTCACCGCTGGCTTCACTTTTTTCGAAAAAGTACTCACTCTTCGGTTGGCAAGATTGTCACAGTAAAATGTCAATCTAATTTAAATGAATTTCATATTGACAAGTACTAAAGTTGATATTTCCAAAAATTATTCTAAATAACCTGCTTGCTTTGCTAAAAACCAAATTATTAATTTTTTTAAAGTTGTATTTTACATCTTATTTAAGTTGTATAATCATTTGGCTAATAGGTTTGCACTATTTCGTTTTGATATAAACTAAGATATCATAAGCTGTGCTCTTCATTTATCATTTTGGCGGGTCAAGAAAGTGGTTCTCATGTTTTCAAACGTCATACAGATGTTGCTATTTACCGAAATCTGGTGTATCATTGGCCGTGTTTAGAGCACGAATATGACACGTATCAGTAACAGTTTCCGCTACACAAAATGGCAACCGCTCGATTGTACGTGAATGATGTAGCGCAAATGCAGCGTTGCGTTTTTCAGACTCTTGTCTCAAATTGTTAACAGTTCGCAAACCGTTTAGGAACAGCTACGTATTTTGAATGCGGCCATTCAATTCAATGTAAATTTGAATGATTCGACAAGCCGTATAAAGCAAACTGTCCAAGTTATTCAGCAGGTCGTGGAATTTGCTATATATTGCTACGGAAATGTGAGTATTTAAACTAGAAAAAAATTACAGTAATTTAAAACAGGTTTCAAAGCATAATAAAGGAGTCATTGTAAATGGACATGCATACTCTACAGGTCAATTTTGAAATTGTTAAAAAAATGACTATTAAAATAGACTGTGCTAGATTGAAATACTATTTAAATAATTAAAAACATAATGAACTGTATTTTATTTGTTAGTTCGGACTTGTTTTTATTTTTTTATATTTGTTGCGGGAAATTTATCATTCTTCGGAATGTTTATATTCGGCAACAGAACCTACATGGAGGGAAATCTAGGCTGAATAACGGTATTTGAATGTCAGTTAGAGTTTTCTTTTCAAAAATATGTTGTTTACCTGGCATCGATAACAATGGAAGCTAGATAACAGTTAGAATTAGTTTAAATTGGCAGTCTTCCTGTGCCACGACAGAAGGCAGTTGTTCGTTAGCTCCTCTCGCAATTTTACGTCAAACATTTAGAAATATCCCAGATCCATAAAATTTTACTTAAAAAGTATCGATATATTACGTATAGTATATAAATCCACATTTATCTGAATGACCTTCGAGAATTCATACGCAATATCCTTTGTAGTACCATTTGATCCTTTTCCGGAGCCTCCGAATACGTCCAATTTGATCTAGAGAATTACCTGGCACGACACCTATATTGAGCTGATCCTAGGCATTCAAGTATTTTCACCGATGATTTCCTACCTACAAGTGAAAATTATTAGTTTTGATTCAATTTTAACCAGTTAAGTAAAACAGCCAAATTATTGTATTCATTTTTATTAGAGTTTGAAAAATAAGTAATTATAAAGATAATTAAGTTATTGAATATTAAATAGAATTATATATGTAAAATAGTTAGAATGTTGTATCTCACTGTGGTTTAAAAACTTAGAAATATGTTCCAACATTTGTTCTGAAAAATAGTATAATATATTTAAAGAAAATGAAGCTAATCAAGTAAATAGTTACAACACATTTTGTGTAACTATTTAAACTTTAAAATCAGTTCTTATATTGACGAGAGGTTTTATTATTATTATTAGATTACCGGCTCAATGAAACGAAAAGAGTGTATATTGGTATATCGTCTTTTTTTCATTTATACCGCTACTTAAACCCAGTCCCTGAGGAACGTTACAACAAAGTTCTCACGTATTATTTAAAAAGCCTTAGGGCATGCGGTGAATAGGGACCTCGATAACGTCTAATGCAAATCCGAGCGATGGTGGTTTGAGCGTCAGAGCTGATATGAGAGTTTCAAAAGTCCGCTACCTTCTACATTTAAAGAGGTGGTAACAGCTGCGGTTGTCGTTATTTTAGGTATGTAAATGTAACATTTCAGTGATTAGTTTAATACGTAATTACATACATTTCAATTATGTTCAATTATTACTTACAAGGCAAATAGCCGATTTGGCGATAGCGATTGAAGTATGAGCAGCTGAATGCATTATCGCTGAAGTTTGCATACGTACAGGCTGTTCTAATGAAGACTTACTGCTCCATTTTGATTTCCTGAAAAAAAATCTTTTTTACGAAAAACGAATCATTGATGTATTTGTGCAATGGTGCCCTAGCCTAGAAATATTGCTGACTATGCAAGGTGATCCAAAAATAGGTAAACCTATTATTTAATTCATTTTTAAATTCTTCGCAGAAAAATAACGTGACAATATGTAGAATGCCATATATTTGTATACTATACGTCTTTAATAACAAAGATGAGATTTAATATTTTGTCAAAAATGACCTCGGTCCAAGCTTCCAAGCTAGGTTGCTCAGCCGGTATTTGGATTTGCCCTAGACCTTCATATTCAAGCGCCATACATAGTCATATATATATAATATTGTAATGATAATAAAAAAAACATTGATTGATTAATTATAATCGTCAACAAATTTTTAATCTCAGGGTCGTTAAAGGATTGGAGAAAACGAAATTTGAATAGAATCGCCTACCTTGATTGTATTCAAATTGTAACTTATTTTGGCGCCTTTCAAATTGTGACTTTTCGACAGTTGCGACCACTGTGTAAACTGTACAGATTCCTGTTTATCTGCTTGGACGAGGTAAGTATTCGCCGCCAAATCAAGTGATGGTCGACATAAAAGTATGGTGTAATGAAATAGCCGATTATCAAGAAAAACGCAGATTCTCAATTTTAACTCATATATTGTAAATCAAATAAATTTAGATTATCAAATACAAATTTAAATGAATATTGGGATCTTAACACGCATTTTAACTCTTTTACAAATTCTCGTTACAAGTTAACCTCTAAACTTCTGTTCTAATTGTTAAAATTGCTTAAAATGATGATTAGATTCTGAACTTTTAAAAACTACACATTATGATTCAAATTTGTAAATTGTTCAGAATATGATCGTTTCTTTTTCTAAAAAAAAATTGTAATTAATAGACTTTAACGATAAGTATGAAGTTCTGAGTGCTTTAACGAATAACTAAACTAAGTAATACAAACCAATTTGGTATTTTTTTCTGTAGATTGAACACACGTGTTAAAAAAAGAGTTCAGAATTCATAAGTTAAAAAAGAATATAATAATCAGAACCATATCAGTCTACATAAAAAAATACCAAATTGGTTCACCAAACCAACGTAGTATTGATATGGTTCTGATTATTATATTCTTCTTTAACTGTTTTATATTTTACCAATCTGGTGTTATAGCGATATAAAACAGTTAAAGAGGAATATAAAAATCAGAACCATTTCAATCTACATAAAAAATACCAAATTGGTTTACCAAATCAATGTGGTAGATATGGCTTTGATTATTATATTCTTCTTTTACTGTTTTATATCGCTATAATACCAAATGTGTTTATCAAAGCATGCGCTATTTTTTATGTAGATTGAAATGGTTCTGATTATTATATTGCTCTTTAAGTGTTTTATATCGTTTCAGATTCGGATTCTGAGCTCTTTTTTGAACACGTGTGTTATAAAATAAAGGGTACGGACCGTTTCATTTTGTGCACTGGCTCCTTGACGGTGGAATCTTCATAATATTCTGTTTTCTGGTCATTTTGAAATAATGGTGATGCCTCTTAGCTTCTAGCTTCTCTCTACGCTTTCCAGAACTGTGAAAACAGAAAAATGTCTGGCTGAATAATTTTCTTTCTTCCAGAATGATTTGAACTTGGATTTTCGCCTCAATATCCTGGGTAAGTCATATTTTTGTTCATAAATATTCACTTTAATTGTTATAACAGTACTTTCCTCAGAATAACTTTTGCTTTTTAATCTCTGGTAGCTTTTTGTGTGAAAGCATTTTATTTCGCGTGCAAATTGAATTTTTCTGGTAGTAATTTCAAACATATGCCCTTTTTCTTTCTTACCTAGCGGGTCACGCGTCCTTTTTTTAATTTTTTTCTTTTAAAACTTTTTTTTCAGGTCATGGCTTTCCAAAACCTTCATATTATACGAATATTACGCCATTCGTCGGTCGTCAAACATTCATAAACCGCTCCGTAGGTGTTAAATCTTCCCAACTTTTCGGTGACAATTATTTGACATTTAATGTAAAAATTATTTCTCATTCAAATATTGGGTGTCTCCTTTTCATTTTGTATGTGATTTATATCGAGAATCAATTAAAACATTCAGTGAAATCTTATTTGACAACTAATTACAGATTTCTTTTGAGGAGCTAAAATTTTCTGTTTTTTGACGATAGTTTGATAGACGTAATTATTATTAATTTTATTTTATTTAATGCAAAATTTTTGATGATATCGGAATTAAATGACATATTTTTATTTGATAATGTTTATTCTTTTTAAAACATATTTTTTCTGAAATGTAAATTAGTTACCATCTGTAGATTCTTTGATATGGATCTTTTGTATTAACAATTATGAAACAACTTGATGCTTTGAATGGAAATGTTTATGTGATTTTTAAATTGTACTACAATATATTAGCTTGTAATCTTTTATAAACAACATCAATTTTCATTATGGTAGCGTGGTTGAACTGGGTATCTACATTTACTACCCATGAATGGTGTAACAATATGTTTTTGAAGATTGCATAATTACAGGTTATTTTATTTTTTGCACCTCCGTCCAGAAACACTCATTTTGCATTACTTCAAAGCAGCAGGGAAACTACCGTTTTCCGGTCTAGGCAGGCAAAAAAGGTCACTAAAGGGTGGAAAACTACATTCGACATGGCAGATGTGTAATAAATTGTAATTAAGCTACTGTGCAACCTTAGTAAGATGCACTGGTGTTTTCATTGCATTTATTATTGAAAAACAGATAACTAGAAAGAAAATTACAGAAAAAGGCTTATTTTAGGGAACGTCAAAATACTAAGGTATATAATAGGTGTGCAAACCTGTACTGTCAGCTCCCTAGAGTCAAATTATTTTCTCTATTTTCAATTCAAAATTAAGATTTGTCGTTCCAAAAAATAGTGTATATAACATGGTCAGTGTACTCGTACTTGTCACAAACCAATCACATTCGAAAAGTCATACTAGAAAAACTAGTTTCTGGCCTAGTGATACAAATAACATAACAAATAAATTAACTAATGAAACAATAATAAATATTTGCTGGATGTATTTTAATTAAGCTTAGTACCCAATTGAAAAGTAGTATCTATTCTTTTGGTTACGTAAGGTAAGAATACACGGCTATTAGATTACCTAAAAACGTTGATCTATTCATTTACATATACTTATTTTCTGAATAAATTTCACCGTCATTCATTATACATTTTTCAACGGCCAAAAGTTTAGGATTCAATAATTTAATGTATCTGAGAGAATGATTAATGATGGAAATGTTACAGTAGATTAGCCATTCGCGTAATTTTAAACTTATTGGAATTAATTTCCGTTTACGTCAGTTCAAATCGAACGCGTTGCTAGTTTAAGTAAATTATAAAATGATAGGAAATGACAAATAATGTCAATAATTTTAAGTGTTTTCAGCGTATAGAAAGTAAGGAAGCGTACCTGTCTTGTTTTTATTTCATACTGTCCAGTACATGTTTGTTTTTAATAATCAGTTTGAGTTCGGTAAATAAGTTATTATACAGCATCAGAACCGGCAAGTGTGGGTGGGCAGCACATTGCCGGATTGTTTATTGATATTTACTGTTACTATAGGAAAAAGTGACGTAATAATCAGAAGAAGACGCATTTTTTGACTTTTAAAATAAGTGTTGCAGTAATTTAGTTTTAGCCATGGTTTGACAGTATGAAATAAAATTTTACAGGATACATGCTCGGTAGTGCTTGTAACAGCTTTGTTTAGATATACTAAACTCGACTCCTTCGTCCATAATATCGAACTCAGTATGAGTTAAAGTTACAAGTCTCCTACCGGACTTAAAATGTGAATAACTATTAATGTAGTATGTGCAAATATTGATATACTAATAGTAATGAGATTATTTGTACCTACCTACAAATATTTATATTTTATCTGTGTTTTCTACCCCACGTTTAAGACTTTCTTTAACTTAAACTTTTACCTGATTCAATTTCATAATGATTATCTTCCAAGACTGTTATATTTTTAAAAATTTTGAAACTTCATAGCTTTTCGTCTTTGATTCAGCTTGCACGAACTCTTCTGTAGTATGTATTGACGGTTATAGTTCTAGAACTGGTTTAAACTAAGATTTTACTTGTTTTCTTGACGTCCACATAACACATTATTATAAATATGGGATATTCCAAGTGTGAACGGCAGTGTCTCTAACACTATCGTGGCGAATAAACAGGGGCGAACGTGGGCAGACATAGTGGTCTGGATTATTCTAGAATAAACACTTCAAAATGGCTTTGAAGTTAAAAAACTTAATAGAACATCTAAGCTAAAGCGTTTCCATTGCTTATAGAATTTTCGTGATGTTTATATAGACTTTCTAGTAGACTTATTGATAATTTGATGTATTCAGTACTTGAAAATAATTCCTTATCATAAAAACAAAATAATAATAATAATTACCGTTTCTGTTTAATATTAATTCAGCCTTTTGCTCTTATAAATCATTTATAAGATACAAGTAGATACATCGGCATTAACGATTTCAACACGCGTATATGAAGAGGACCGGACATCTGGAAGAAAAATAATCGAAAAGGAATTGTGAGAACGGATTCTGCCCCTAACGGGCATTATTTTTTATTTCTAAGGTAATGTAAAATGCATGAAAGGTCGGTTCGGAAATTTTTATCGAAGATATAAAGGATTTTTTTCATTATCTATATCACTAGGTAGTTTAAAAATATGTACGTTGCTGAAAAATAAGGTTTTCATTGAACTCTTATCCATAGAATGTTATCAGTTAGGTCTTCTTTACTATTATACGTTTCATTACGCTACACGCTAATAGTATCCAATCTATCGTAAAAAATATTGCAGATATTGGAATGTACTTTAAGCTAAATAAGAAAAATGATCTGTTCACACATGGTATTTAATATATGAAGCTATGCTTTTATTTAGTTTGCACGTCTGCACTTCGGAGACTGGGGTTCAAATCCCAGGATTTGCCAGTACGAGGTTGTCATTCTATGAATGAAGTTTACAAGCAATTAATATTGTATGTACATGAAATGTTTGAAGCTCTAGCAGTAAATAGTAATTTGCAGAAATTAAGATTGTGAAAGATCTGGCAAATTTTCAATGTGGTAATTTTGAAGATAACCAAAGAATTCTGTCGTACAATAAAGCTACTTGGATAGCAAAGCGGCCTCAGTAAGAGTCTATTAAGTAGACGTAACTAGCCACGTCTCGCCATCTACGTTCCAAAGGTTTATAAAAATTATCAGGCGAAGATTTTCATCAAAATCAAAAATTAGTCTGCGGAGCCGTCAAATAACCACGATGTGTAAACTGATGAAGCAGACTAAGGATAAAGAAGGTTCAATTATTAGAAATGAACACTAGACCTGAAGGAGATGAACTTTTAGAATATTTCCAGGAATTACTGTAATTTAGTAAGCCCTATTGAATATAGTAGGGACGATTATAAATGAATCATAAGTACTTTTACCTTAAGCTTTTAGTATTTCTGCCACAAAATATCTAATGTCTACAAGGTTAGGTGGTAAGAAAACTTCTTCATAAACGATTGTTCCACATAGTGTAATGTTACTAAGGAGAAGTCTGGCAATGGGATACATACCAATGGCCTGGAGGCTGATCGGAATTACTTTTATTTCAAAACCTGAAAAAAAAAACTGGACAGGTTGGAGCAAAGTCTGTGAGACCAATAAGTGATGTCATTTTTGCTGAAGACTCCTGAAAAACTGCTATATAGACACATAAGGAATGATGTATTACCGTATCGGCCACTACACCATGACAGTATGTGTATTAAGCTGGAAACTCTGCAGAGACAGCCTTGCATGAGTTCGTACAGAGTGCTGATCAAACTAAGTAAGTCCTGGACGTAGAGGGAGTATTTGACAATATTTCAGCAGCATCAATCTCCAAAGCATCGAAGAATAAAAGAATTGATGAAACAGGTGGATAGGCTGCATGCTTAAAGAGAAATCAGTTTACACAACCATCATGGGAGAGACACTGGTGGAGATACGAGTCGAAAGAAGATGTCCGCAGGGTGAGGTTTTGTCCTCTCCGCTGTGGAATTTTGTCGTAAACGAGTTACTAGTGAGACTAGACAATAAAAGGCATAACAGTTTGGGGTATGCAGGTGATCTTGTCATGCTAACCCGGATAAATTCAACAATATAGTGCGGGACAAATTGCGAAACGATCTAGAGGTTATGCAAGAATGTGCTGAAGAGGAGGGTCTTAACGTTAGTCTCTCCAGAATGACCATAATAGCATTCACAAGAAAGAGAAAGTTAAATAGCCTTGTCTTGATCCCTTACGCATTTCTGGTATGCTGGACAAAGATGCAGCAACAAACTGCTATAACTGAACTTAGCAAGATACAGAGACTTGCGTGTTTAGGACTAACAGGCCCAATGAGGACTACTCTTATAGTAGCAACAGAATGCCTGTTAGACCTCCCTCCTCTCCACCTAGTGATAATGGGGGAGGCAAGAATTGGTCATCTCCGATTGCAAGAACTACCAAGTGGTAGATATGCAGGATTGGGACATAATAATATTTATACATTATGTGGAAGGTAACCTTTTGGAATTGAGGTCAGGCAACATGATTTCGACATACCTGCTTAACAGAAAATTCGAGGATCGGATAAACTGGAATCAATCTAGCTATAGAGTCAGGTTCAGGGATTGATCTCATTTAGAGACTTCAGATTTACTTCCTCCAGGAAAATATGCCACGGTCTTTCAGGCAGAGGCATATGCAATATTCCATTGTGTAACTACAATCAATCAGCGGATCTATAATGCAACAGGCAGCCAGGCGATACTGAGGGCCACTAGTGAATCCCAAAATACTATCAAGACTGGTTTGGGAATGTATTTGAGATCTGAATAGTCTGACAGATCGCAATAAAGTCACTTTGATGTGGGTATATGGATATTTAGCAATCGAAGAGAACGAAGAAGCCTATGGGTTAGCAAGGGATCATCGGCTTCGTATATAGGCCCAGAATCTGTTCTAGGAGTGTCACAGCAAGAGAGTAAGTAAGAAGTTGGATAAGAGAAAAACACAAAGAATACTGGGATAAAGCAACCAGGTAAATTAATGGAAAGACCTTTATCAAGGGACTATCAAAGAAGAAGAACTACTGTAGCTTAGGAGGAATCATCTTTGCATCGTAAGAGGTCTAGGTTTCCTTACAGCGCACTGCACACTGAAAGGACGCGTGCAGAAGATTAGGATTAATACGGGAGATACGAACTCTACGCTGTATAACAGGACGTCAGAGAGCCTATCACATTACGTATGAATGCGAGGATCTGGATGGAAACAGATAGCCAATTTTTGACAAGCCAAAAATGAACTCTGAGGATTACCTCAATCAACTATCCAGAGACCTGTATAGATCAGTGCAAGGTAGTAGGACACTGGAATGGCTGATATTATTTAATGTGTAAAAAAAAAAAATGGGAGACCAAATACCAAAAGCTAATAGGCTGCAGTGTTGGCTCCCACAGCACGAAAAAAAAATGCTTTTGGAGCTACAACTTCCGCGTTGATTATTTTCGATACATGACTCAGTTAGACAGATTCTGATATGATTGTATTGTGGAACGCAAAATTCCAGACACTCTAATAGAATTATCCTCTGCTTTTGACTTTGTATCTGTCATTACGTTTGAAAAATATTCCGACAAACAATATCGGCGCAAAGTAAATTCGTCTTGAATATTTTCTTCGAAAATGATTTCTATTTGCTTTTTCGCGGCGACATGTTGTGTTAAATACGATTGTTTTTCAAACGTTGCACATTTGTATCACAAAAACATTATAATGTACCAAACTATCCTTGACCACGGAGAAGTTATCTTAAAAATGGTTAATACGCAAATGTATTCTGCGATATGCTGATATTTACGCTGATCTTTCAAATATATCCATACGTTTTGAATGACGAGATAGCACCGCTTACAGATGGTATTCGAACAACTAGCCAAATAGCAGCTATCGAGGAAATAGCTGTAGCTATGAGAGCTGTCCACGCGATAACCAGTTACTGCCTACTCCGGTTACGAACTGTATGGTACCCGAATGGGCGATAGAGCGATCGGGGATTATATTGCTGTAGCTAGAAACGGCATCGGCTAAACAAATTGCCAACCAAATTATGCAGCAACAATAACCGATAATCATCTTAAACATGAAATGAATGTACGGACAAAGAGACACTGCCTATGCAATATGTTTTTTTCTCGAAATTTATGTTTATGTTTTAATATGTAAATTATATTTTTAGTTACTTTATTTAATACATTGCCACGTTTTATTGGAAATATAAATTGAAATATATTGATAATGTTTTTCTTGTCTCTTTTCTATTTTATAGTGACTTTAACTTTTTAACTTAAGTTAATAAACTATCATCGATATATTGTTTTGAAGAAAAGTCTATGATTAAGCGGGTGTGATAATTGTGATAATTTCTAAGAGAATTGCATAAACTGTAATACAACATTTATGAAATAACTACAAATTATCACCTCCTACTTGCTAACTTTGACCGTTTGTTTTATATGGCTTGTCGAATCATATCATGCTTTCAAATACTTTCCTGATTAGAGTAGGCCATGCTTTTTTTTAAATCGTTAGTCATAGTGCATGCACGTACTAGTCACTTTGAGGATTTGTATATCACGAAAATGTGTGCGAAAAATATGTTAAAAAATATTTATTTATTTATTTATTATATATTATAACAGATGTCTACAAAGTCGACAAATGCAGACATTGTGACAAATGTCGATAATAATGCTTTCGTTAAATTGTGAAGTCCAGTTAAATTGTTATTCATAATCGAATTCTAGTAGTAAGTAAGTTTGAGTTGGTACGATTACTTAGTGCTTCTAAATTTATATTTTAAAAATGAGTGGTACGACAGAGAAATCAGTAAACGTAATGATTGTAATGATAATGATGACATCAATGTAAATTAGTGATTTCTTTAATAAATTTGTTACTTTTACTTATTATGTTTATATTGTCCACATGTCCACAAAAAAGTCTACGTCGACGCCATTGTCAACAGGTCAGTAACTAATTGATGACATACATTTGTTGACACTGTCCATCCCTGGTTGTGGGGTCATATCGGCAGAGGAATTGCTAATAGCATAGTGAAGCTCTTCGATTGTGTGATGACGGTTTAAAACTGGTACTCTTTAAGTACGGGAAAATAAAATAATCTAAAATTGTGAAGTCCGGAGATCCGGAACATGAATAATCCTTGTATCGAAAAAGCTATTGCTTGTCGAGATTTGTGTGCCGCTGCCTTATCTTGCTGAAAAAAATCCTTCTGTAAGTACGTCATCGTGAAATTCATTGATAAACTGTAATAATTCGTTTCGATATCTTTCAGCAGTTATTGCTTGGGTAAAAGATATAGGTCCAATAAATCCTCTCCTCGAAACTGCGAGCCAGGCGTCTATTTTTTGTGGATGTAATGATGTTTCTATGAATTTGTAAGAGTTTTCTGCCGACCACATTCTTAAATAATCAGAAAGAAGCCTCATCAGAATTTATTGAGAATGTTGTCATCTAAATACTATTATGGATTTCATAACAAGTGAAATGTTCCTATTCTAATTTAGTAGCTTTCCTATGATTGTTAATAACAAAAAAATATATGTAATACAGTAGCTTCGCAATTATGTGATTACTGATTTATGTGAAAATCTGAAATATGTAAACAACAAATAAAAAAAAAAGTGACTGGTTCACAGAATCGCGAGTCTACTATAATTCAGTTAGCCATCAGTTATTATTATACACGCCCATGAAACGACTTTTGTTATTCGCCAAGGACATTGATTATATACAATATAATTATTTGAAAAGAAGTGCCGACCGGACTTCGTTAAGGAATAGATTAAGCTGTATGGGTAATACGGTCTAATAAACTACTAATTACCTCAATATTTCGTCATATATTTTATGACTTTTCAGGGGAAATCTACAATATTACAAAGGATATGAACCAATAGTAATGAAAGATGTAAAAATAATACTTAACATTCAATTAAGATAATAAAATTACAAGTTTTTGAATTTAGAATTTTAAAAAGTAAAAAAACATTTTTGTAAGTAGGTTAATAGCTTACTAATTAGATTATGTTAAAAATGTTACAATAAATATGGTTAAGGTTATTTGTGTCTGTTTTGAATTATTGAATTTGATTACTGTTATATGAAACCATTTCTAGAAATAACCGCATTTTGTAATATTTTTCAACATCAAGAATTTTAGTATTATCATAATTAAAATTGTGGTCTAAATTTTGAAAATGTAAAGACAAAGCACATGAACGTTTACGTATACGACTATCACTTTTATGTTAGGTTATTCTATTTTTTGACATTTGAGAAGTTTGACCAACATAACAACCTTGGCAATCACGACAAGGAATATTTTTGTTAAGATGAATAGTTTTTGTAAAGATTGTTTTTAAGGTTGTTACATTACACTTCGCAATTTTGATATTTTTAAAATCTTTAAAATGTTTAATTATAGCTAAACCTTCAACAAAAGGTAATTTGTAATATTTAAAAGTTGTAGTTGTATTATTATTTATATGTTCATGCAAGGAATTTGGAGAAAATATTAATTTGGAAAAATTTTGGAATTTTTTTTTCCAATAACGGCTACCCTAAAAATATTCTTTCCCCTAATCAATAGTGACTAAATCAAAGATTTATTTCTTAAATACTTATTTATATACCCAAACCATGTTAAAAGCATAATTTAACACTAATTCAGACCACCAAAGACTATAAACTTTTCATTCATAAATACCTACTACCCTACTAACTATTTAAATATCATGCCGTAACCTATCTAGTTTCTTAGCAGCAGTACTAAATAAATCACACCAATCGACCGACTCATTATCTCTAATATCTGTTTCGCGTCGCGGCCAATTTAACTCCCTAGCTAATGCTCTAATTTCCGTACGTGATCGCCATTCACCAGTGAATGGACATTCAAATTAAACATGTCCCGCTGTATGTACTCCACCGCAGTTTGGTTTTATGCGAAGAACTTCGTAGGTGCTTTTAAACCACAGTGGTGCATCTTTACCACCTCTTCGAACCACCCCGTCTTCACTGCAGATAATAGGGTAACCCTAAGCGAGATCTACGGTAAGTCTGACTTAGGAGGGAAATGAGGGTTTTTTGCATTTTCGGACCGATCTTCCAAGAAAGGCGTGACAGTATTTATATATTACTGCAAATTTATTTTTAAAAAATATTTCAATATAAAAACATAAAAAAATATTATTTGAATGTAATGCAATATAGTAACCTATAGTGATCTCACTCAATGAAATGAATTTACTGCTTATATTTGTTTTTTTTTTTTTTGGCTTTGGATTGGAAAACTCACAAAATAAAAATATTACATCAGGGTGGATATTTAAAAATTCATTTGTTTCTATGTACGAATTTAAAATTTATTTATCGTTGGAAGAAGTACATGCGATCAGTTATTGGGGAAGCAGCTGAACAGAGTATTCAGTCAAAAACTCCTTTATTAAATATCTAAGCTTTCGCCAACATCCTTGGCTTCATCAGAGAATATCTATTAACAATCAGGCAACAATAAAATATATAACTAATTAACTTAACTTACTAATTAGAGTTATATAAAAGGCAGTAGCAGGCGAAAATACGCAATTAAATTTAAAGTTAATAATGTGATTAAAATATACTTTAACGATGAAAAGATAATGAACAAGTATCGTTTCACGTTGACAACACAATGTAAATTATGTTATAATTTGAAATAAAACGGTTGAAATTAAAATGTAATCCAGAAATATCACAGCAACAGTAAGAAAGTGTGGGGTTAAGGCTACACTAACAATAAGTAGCGCGAAAATGAAGAAAATATAGGGAATTTTAAAGTTGAGTAGTAAACAACAAAAATGCGATAGATCAACACTGTGATAAAACTAAACTGTGGTAAAATCATAGATGGAACAGTAGAATCAAGATGGGAGAAAGTGACTATATACAGTGTTGTCCAAAATGTAACAAATGCGAATGCATGTTACTAAGGTTATCAATATCTGTTCTAAAATTGATAGAATTTGAATAGAACAGTAATTGATAACCTTAGTAACATGTATTTCTATTTAGGATTGCCTTAACCCTTTAAATTGTAACATAATTTATATTATGTTGTCAACGTAAAACGATGTTTGTTCATTATCTTTTCATCGTTAAAGTATATTTTAATCATGTTGTTAACGTTAAATTTAATTTCATGTTTTCCACTGCTACTGTCACTCTAAATTAGTTCTAATTAGTACATGACAAATTATTGTTTTTGAAAGAAATGTCAAAAAAAATTTCATGCTTTACTCAAGAATATAAAGATTGCGAAAAAACATACAAAACATGATTACTGAATAAAAGGATGATGGAAACAAAACAGTTCGTTACTAATGCCACAAACAAAAAATCAAGTAATGTGGCAACTTATAAATAAATAGGCACTTCTCAGTAGTGGCAAGTACTATGCTATCCAATTGTTACAGTAATATAACCTCCGATATTAGTAATATTGATAAATATCTAACGAGCTTAAACAACTCTTTCTTTGTTAGTCCAATAATCGATACTGATATCATAAAACGTGTACAAGCTTTAAACTCATCTTCCACACCTGACGAGAACAACATATCATCGTTTCTCATAAAGTCGTGTATTCATTACATAACTAAGCCGCTAGTACATTTGATTAATATGTCATTTGAAACATGTTCCTTCATTGAGTTACTAAAAACATCAGTCTTAATTCCTTTGTTTAAAAAAGGGGATATAAATAATATGGAAAATTACAGACCCATAAATATACTTCCAATTTTTGCAAAAATATTTGAGTATATAATGAATGACAGATTAGTAAAATATTTAACAAAATACAATATTATATCAAAATAGCAACACGGCTTTGTTACTGGTAAAAGCACCGATACTGCCGTGCAAGATTTTTTATCAGTATACAATTGCTTAGATAATCAACTACTTTCTTTAGGCCTTTTTATTGATTTATCAAATATCTCCTACATAAACTAGAGCGGATTGGAATTAGAGGAACAGTACACAGTTGGTTTCAGTCCTATTTATTAAACAGATACCACAAAACGCGTTATTGTGATAAATATTCTCAGAAAATTGAGTTTCAATTTGGAATTCCACAAGAATCATCTTTAAGTCCCACCTTATTCATTGTGTGCATTAATGACCTATTAACATATTTACATAATATTAATTTTTAATTATTAACTACGCTGATAATATAAATGTTATTGTAAGTGGGAAGACAATAGAGGAAGTTACCCAAAAAATTACCTATATTTACTCCAACATCTTAAAATGGGTTGAAGATAATCAACTTATAGTAAATCAGAACAAAACTGCCTGCGCCTTGTTTCGTAGTGATCGAAGCGGTTGTAATCACACTATTATTGATTTAAATAATACAGAACTTAGTTTATCGAAATCTGCCAAAAAAACTAGCTTTATTTATTGATCAGCATGTTAAATGGCAAGAACATATATATTATCTAGCAAGTAAATTAGTAAAAGTTTGTTTTGCTTTAAGATCCTTAAAAAACTTTTGCACGTTGGAAATTTTAACAACTTTCTACCACACGAATTTTGTGGGTACAATGCGTTATGGAATTATACATTGGGGTTCAGCGTCCGGTGTAAGAAGAATTTTTTAATGCAAAAAAGGGCATTACGTATAATATATAATTTAAAACAAACCCAATCCTGTAAAATCATTTTTCAAAGCAAACGATTACTAACAGTATATGATATATATATTTTAAATGTATTGTGTTTTGTTTTTAAGTTTAAAGAAAACTTTTGTAACAATAACGTACAACATAATTTAAATACTAGACAGAAGCATTATTTTTTGTCGGCTAAGCATACCACTACAATGTATAAAAAGAGCTTAGAATATGTTGGTTGTCAATTTTTTAATAAACTTTTAATATATAATAAAAGGCTCTCTTGACATTCCTTCCGACAGGGAGCGCTATTCCATAGGCGTCGCCCTATTTCGAGCGTGTAAATTTCGCGAAAAAAAGTCACACGGCAAAGGGTTCCGAAACGGGAACCGATTAAAAGGGAAATTATTAAGGGCGAGGGGTAGCGGGGGTGGTATAGAACAGGCGTATCGCTATTAATAGTTTAAAGTAGGAAAAGACGAGGAAATTCGCCGAAAATTAGATCTAGTAGCGGTGAGAAGCGAACGCCGCTGTAGACACAACTTTTTACGAAACACGGTAAAGAAGAAATCTTTCATATTACAGTTTACTGCATATTTTACAGGTTTCTTGTAATATGCAGTTGTACTGATTTCTTATACAATGGAACACATGTACATGCGCGTAAACATTACAAAAATGTAAAGATATAAGTAAAATCTATAGATGGCGATGTCTATCATTACTATATAAAAACGTATAACAGAGACTACCATTAACATTCGTTTACTTGCTTCCAGTACGTAAACGTATTGTTTGTGTTTTACATAAAAATTAATAATAGTGGTTCTTTTTATTTCTGAGAAGTTATTACATTCGTATATGTAAGTATGTTTACTCATTTCATTTACTTGATATATTCATGTTTGTTATATTTTACGGCGAAGTTGGGAGTAATGCCGAAAAAAGGTAAACCGAGGTTAACATCGAAAAAGGTCGTTGGACAGACGGAAGATCCACTCCTCCAGGCAACCACCGCACTAAATGCAGACGAGGCAGTCGTACCAGGTAATCAACTCTTTTATTGAGGTTGAAATTAGAAATTTTTTTTTTAATTTATAGTAAACTCTATACATTACAGTGCAAGGAACTATTTTTATTCTGTTTTCGTAAAATAAAGTGATTGAAAACATATAGGTACTACTATATTCACCTTTATTATTCAATTGATTTGTACCATAACTAAAATACACAATCCGATGCACAATAAAACCTACATAATAAGAAGAGAATATAGATTGAGCGATAAATACAAAATACATTTATTACATTTATCATTAAAACAAAATTTATTAGCTGTATTCTATAAGGTAATGTTTGTATCAGGTGGCCAAAACATTTTTAAATTTTGAAATATTCTATTTCAAGTATATATAAAATGATAATAATTACATATAATGTTTGCTATTTTCATTATACAGGTATTCCACGTAAGTGGTTCATTAAAGTTTTGATGTTCTACTGTTTACTTATATTTGAGGATTTGGCACATTATCTGTTCGATTGTTACTGTAAATGTGAAATACCTTAGCCAAATATCACTTCCGGTTGACCGGAAATAGCCGCCAACTTTGTTATTTTAAATAGAATGATATAATTTTCTTTACATTTTTAGATTCTACGGCCCTAAAAACGTCAGTCTTTATTAGCTGTTCCTATAGCTACATGTTGCCGTTTTCGAGTAATTTAAGATTTTCTTTTTTTTTTGTAATAATCATTGCCTCATTCAGAAATTAATATCTCGGTTAATACTAACTAACAAGGGACTCCAAATTTGCTATGTTATGAATGTAGATGTAACTCTAAGAAATGGTACGCACACTTCGCATTCTAATATACAGAGTGTTCAAAACTGAGAAACAAAGTGACATATTTTCCAATGCAAAAAAACTCAATTTTATTAAATAGAACACCCTGTATTTTAATTCGAAATCGGAACGCAACCTAAATCGCCCCGTTACGGATTATTTAAAGTACATATGTTAAAATATTTTGCTTTGTATCTGATTCCATTGTACGATCAACTTAAAAAAAAAAATATGACATAGAGAAAATAAGCCATTAGGAAACGTAAGGAGAGATACATCTCCTTTATAATCTATCAGCGATTGCACGTGTGCAGATTCTAAGAATTTTAATACATTATTTCGCAGAAACTGCGAAGTAAAATTCTGCGAATATATAAATCTCTAGCCGAAAGGATTGGCGGCGTGTTTGTCGCATATAATATCAAGGGGATTAGCTTTCGAAAGTATTGTCGGCATATATTGGTTTCTTTTGTTGTTTATTTTGGCCATCGATTATTCCCGCGTGTTTAAATGACATAATTTACAAATACTCAAAATGTATTCGTGTATAATTATTTGAAGAAATAAATTTACTAGAGCATTACTTTGATTACAATATAGGTTTAGTTTTGTAAGAATTTTTTTATGTTGATGTATAAAATAATTTAGGACCAAACAAATATTAAACGTGATCTGACGTGATTAAACGTAAGTGGAAATTTTCCGTTGCACAAACGCGTAAAATATTAAGATAAGCGAAGAGTCGTGCGATACGAATGAAAGTGGTTTAACTGCGCGCGCAGCGAAGAGGTAGAGCATTTCATAAATAATTGTCATTTCGCAAAATTATTATGAAATAATATTAAAGGAGTCAAAGCAAGTAACAGTTCAGTAAATAAAATAAAAACCAAACACACATATTGGCTCAATGATTAATATTCGTTTTATAATGAAATTAAAACATATTTTATGTTTAAGAAGCGAAGCACACACGGAATATTTGCTTTCATTTATTTCGTCAAATGCCTATTAACTTTCGCATAGCACATATTATATCTTATTTGAATGCATGAAATCTACAAGCGTTTTCGGTTATTACACTACGCGTGGAGAATGTATGTATCTATGCTTATTATTAATAGTGTATATTAAAATAAAAACATAATTAGTGCATAAAAATGCGGTAAGTCAAAAATGTTCAAGTTCGGCCCTGATAGGTGCAAGAAATAACTGAGTGATAAATAGCTCCTAAATCTTAACCGAAATTCGGCGATTTAGAGCAATAAATAATTGTAGTGTTTAGTTGCAAAATTGTTATAGGTGTAATAGTGAGTTAGACATTTGAAAAGAAATCAAATTCATAGTTAAACAATACGAAAATAAGCAAAAGTTAGTAAACAGGCGAGCACTGAGAAAAACTTTTACCTCCGAGAGGTCGACTCGGGTAGGGTTTTTACCGCTGTGCGACGCTGTTTAGTTGTAGAAGTAAACAACAAACGACAGGTCCGCACTAAGAAGAAATAAATCGAGATCAAATATATTTAATATAGTAATAAAATGAGTACCAAATCTGGAATTGATAGTGACGGTGGTGGCTCAACGGATGAAGGAAAGAGGAAGAGGACTGAAGGCAAAGAAGAGGAGTTTTTTCAGAAGAGTAAGAAAACAATGCGAACTCCGGATAAACGAAGTAAGAAAGATGAAAATAAATTAGATCAAATATTAGAGTTATTGCATGGTTTAACACAAAAAGTGAACCAAATAGAAGAAAAACAAAGCGCGTTAATAAAAGAACTAGCAGAAGTTAAACAAGAAAATGAAAAAATAAAGAAAGACAATGAGGAATTAAAAAGAGAAAATTATATGATAAAAAATGAACTTGAAGCGTTCAAACGAGATAAGCGGAGAAAGAATATAGTTATACACGGCCTAAGTATAGAAACAAGTGAAACAAGTATTCTAAACAATTCTATAAAGGATTTCATAAAACAGAAAATAGAGTTGGACATCGAAGTTAAGCAAGTAATAAAGTTAGGACCTGAAATATACTTAGTGAAATTGTATACCATTGAAGATAAAATTAACATAATGCGAAATAAGAGTAAATTAAGGGCAACACACACTCGGCGAATATATATTAATGACGATATGTCAAAAGAAGAGAGATTAATACAAAGAGAACTAAGAATAAGAGCGAAGGCAGAGAAGGAAGAAGGAAAAACTGTTAAGATAGGGTTCCAAAAGCTAATAATAAATGGAAATGTTTGGAAATGGAACAATGAAAAGAAGGGTCTCATTAAACAAGTGATAGAGCAGAAACAGGTTAGAGCTAATACAAGTGAAATAATAGAAGAGACACCAAAAACTATAATATATAATAAAAGGCTCTCTTGACATTCCTTCCGACAGGGAGCGCTATTCCATAGGCGTCGCCTATTTCGAGCGTGTAAATTTCGCGAAAAACAAGTCACACGGCAAAGGTTCCGAAAGGGAACGATTAAAAGGGAAATTATTAAAGGGCCCGAGGGTAGCGGGGGTGGTGTAGAACAGGCGTATCGCTATTAATAGTTAAAAGTAGGAAAGAGGAGAAAATTCGCCGAAAATTAATCGTAGTAGGCGGTGAGAAGCGAACGCCGCTGTAGACACAACTTTTACGAAACACGGTAAAGGAGGAAATCTTTCATATTACAGTTTACTGCATATTTTACAGGTTTCTGTAATATGCAGTTGTACTGATTTTCTATACAATGGAACACATGTACATGCGCGTTAACATACAAAAATGTAAAATATAAGTAAAATCTATAGATGGCGATATATGTATCATTACTATATAAAAAGTATAACAGAGACTACCATTAACATTCGTTACTTGCTTTCCAGTACGTAAACGTATTGTTTGTGTTATTACATAAAAATTAATAATAAGTGGTTCTTTTTATTTCTGAGAAGTTATTACATTCGTATATGTAAGTATGTTTACTCATTTCATTTACTTGATATATTCATGTTTGGTTATATTTTACGGCGTAAAGTTGAGAGTAATGCCGAAAAAAGGTAGACCGAGGTTAACATCGAAAAAGGGTCGTTGGATAGACGGAAGATCCACTTCCTCCAGGCAACCACCGCCACTAAATGCAGACGAGGCAGTCGTACCAGGTAATCAACTCTTTTATTGAGGTTCGAAATTAGAAATTTTTTTCTTTAATTTATAGTAAACTCTATACATTACAGTGCAAGGAACTATTTTTATTCTGTTTTCGTAAAATAAAGTGATTGAAAACATATAGGTACTACTATATTCACCTTTATTATTCAATTGATTTGTACCATAACTAAAATACACAATCCGATGACACAATAAAACCTACATAATAAGAAGAGAATATAGATTGAGCGATAAATACCAAAATACATTTATTACATTTATCATTAAAACAAAATTTATTAGCTGTATTCTATAAGGTAATGTTTGTATCAGGTGGCCAAAACATTTTTAAATTTTGAAATATTCTATTTCAAATATATATAAAATGATAATAATTACATATAATGTTTGCTATTTTCATTATACAGGTATTCCACGTAAGTGGTTCATTAAAAGTTTATGATGTTCTACTGTTTACTTATATTTGAGATTTTGGCACCATTATCTGTTCGATTGTTACTGTAAATGTGAAATACCTTAGCCAAAATATCACTTCCGGTTGACCGGAAATAGCCGCCAACTTTGTTATTTTAAATAGAATGATATAATTTTCTTTACATTTTTAGATTCTACGGCCATAAATACGTCAGTCTTTATTAGCTGTTCCTATAGCTACATGTTGCCGTTTTCGAGTAATTTAAGATTTTCTTCTTTTTTTTGTAATAATCATTGCCTCATTCAGAAATTAATATCTCGGTTAATACTGCAAGTAGGACTCCAAATTTGCTATGTTATGAATGTAGATGTAACTCTAAGAAATGGTACCGCACACTTCGCATTCTAATATACAGAGTGTTCAAAACTGAGAAACAAAGTGACATATTTCCAATGCCAAAAAAACTCAATTTTTATTAAATAGAACACCCTGTATTTTAATTCGAAATCGGAACGCAACCTAAATCGCCCCGTTACGGATTATTTAAAGTACATATGTTAAAATATTTTGCTTTGTATCTGATTCCATTGTACGATCAACTTAAAAAAAAATATGACAGAGAAAATAAGCCATTAGGAAACGTAAGGAGAGATACATCTCCTTTTAATCTATCAGCGATTGCACCGTGTGCAGATTCTAAGAATTTTAATACATTATTTCGCAGAAACTGGGAAGTAAAATTCTGCGAATATATAAATCTAGCGAAAGGATTGGCGGCGTGTTTGTCATATAATATCAAGGGATTAGCTTTTCGAAAGTATTGTCGCATATATGTATACTTTTCTTTTGTTGTTTATTTTGCCATCGATTATTCCCGCGTGTTTAAATGACATAATTTACAAATACTTCAAAATGTATTCGTGTATAATTATTTGAAGAAATAAATTTACTACAGCCATTACTTTGATTACAAATATAGTTTAGCTTTTGTAAGAATTTTTTTAATGTTGATGTATAAAATAATTTTAGGACCAAACAAATATTAAACGTGATCTGACGTGATTAAACGTAAGTGGAATTTTCCGTTGCACAAACGCGTAAAAAATATAGATAAGCGAAGAGTCGGTTGCGATACGAATGAAAGTGGTTTAACTGCGTGCGCGCAGCGAAGAGGTAGAGCATTCATAATGAATTGTCAATTCGCAAATTATTATGAAATGAATATTAAAGGAGTCAAAGCAAGTAACAGTTCAGTAAATAAAATAAAAACCAAAACACACATATTGGCTCAATGGATTATATTCGTTATATAATGAAATTAAACAATTTTATGTTAAAGCGAAGCTACACACGGAATATTTGCTTTTATTTTACATCGTCAAATGCCTATTAACTTTCTCATAGCACATATATATCTTATTTTAATGCATGAAATCTACAGCGTCTTCGATTTATTACACTACGCGTGAGAGATGTTATGTATCTATCGCTTTATTAATAGTGTATATTAAAATAAAAACATAATTAGTGCATAAGAATGCGGTAAGTCGAAAACGTTCTAAAATATTGTCACAATAACAGCGGGAAATTCAATTTTAAAACTTGGAATTATTGGAATTCAATAGGCATAACTTAAAAATATTTTTGACTATATAGATCTGTCCAACCGAAGACTTGTCTTTGATTACAGTTCTATTTTGATTTTAGGAAAAAGACTTTCTATATATTATTCCATTTTTAAATTTTCTAGAAAAATAAAATAGCAAGACATAATATCGGGGATTTTTACGCGATTTTTTGGGTCACTATTTGCGAATATAAATCAAAAACAAGATGGCGCGATTAAACGGAAGAAAGAGTATTAAAAAAAAAATGGCATTTTGCAACAGATATTGTGTTCAAAGCCTTTTGTAGTGCTGAATTCGATTCTTACAAGAGTTTTAGAAAAATAAAATGGAGGATTCAATATTGAAGAGGAAAATTTTGAAATATAGGAGACATTTTGCAACAGACGTTCGTTATGCAAGCGTTTTGGGCCGCTAAATTTGATTCTGATAATTAGTTTTTGGCAAAATAAAATGGCGGGACGCAATATGGGGCAGAAACTTTTGAAATATAAAAGAAAAACGCAATTTTTTTTTTGAAGGCTTGAGACTTATGCAATTTTTTAGGCCACTATTTGCGAATATAGAATCAAATACATGATAGCGCGACTAAAATGGAGGAATATTATTAAAAAAATGACATTTTGCAACAGACATTTGTGGGTGTTTGGATCGTTGCATTTTGATGCTGATAATATTTTTTGAAAATAAAATGGCGAATAAGTGGGGAAGAAAATTGAATATAGGGAAATCGCCAACTATTTGTTTAAGCTGTTAACTTATGGGATGTTATATAAATGGGAAAGGGAATGGGAAAGGGAATGGAAGGGAATGGGAAAGGGAATGGGAAAGGAATGGAAAGGGAATGGGAAAGGGAATGGGAAAGAGAATGGGAAAGGGAATGGGAAAGGAATGGGAAAGGGAATGGGAAAGGAATGGAAAGGGAATGGGAAAGGGAATGGGAAAGGAATGGAAAGGGAATGGAAAGGAATTGGAAAGGGAATGGGAAAGGGAATGGGAAAGGGAATGGGAAAGGGAATGGGAAAGGGAATGGGAAAGGGAATGGGAAAGGAAAGGGACGGAAAGGGAATAGGAATGGAAGGAATGGGAAAGGAATGGGAAAGGGAATGGAGAAGGGAATGGGAAAGGAATGGGAAGGGAAGGGAAAGGGAATGGAAAGGGAATGGGAAAGGGAATGGAAAGGGAATGGGAAAGGGAATGGGAAAGGGAATGGGAAAGGAATGGAAGGGGAATGGGAAAGGGAATGGAAAGGGAATGGGAAAGGGAATGGAAAGGAATGGGAAAGGGATGGGAAGGAATGGAAAGGAATGGAAGGGAATGGAAAGGAATGGGAAAGGAGAATGGGAAGGGAATGGGAAAGGGAATGGGAAAGGAATGGAAAGGAATGGGAAAGGGATGGGAAGGGAATGGGAAAGGGAATGGGAAAGGGAATGGGAAAGGGAATGGAAAGGGAATGGGAAAGGGAATGAAAGGGAATGGGAAGGGAATGGGAAAGGAATGGAAAGGGAATGGGAAACGGGAATGGGAAAGGGAAACGGAATGGAAAGGGAATAGGGAATGGGAAATAGGAAAAGGAGAAAGGAAATAGATAATTGGAACAAGGGAAGGGAATAGGAAAGGGAATGGGAAAGGAATGGGAAAGGGAATGGAAAAGGAATGAGAAACGGAATGGAAAAGGAATGGAAAAGGGAATAGGGAATGGAAATAGGAAAAGGGAAAAGAAATAGATAATTGGAACAAGGGAAGGAATAGGGAAAGAGAATAGGAAAGGAAAGAGGGAACAGGAAGGGAATAGAGAATGAGAATAGGGACGAGATGGGAAAAGAGATAGGGAAAAAGAATAGGGAGGGAATGGGGAAGAAAATGGGAAAGGAATGGCGAAAGGAATAGGGAATAAGTAGAGAAAATAGAGGAAAGGGAATGGGAAATTGAATAGGAAAGGGAATTGGAAAAGGGAAAGGATTAAGAAAGGAATAGGGAAGGGAGTAGGGAAAGGACTAGGAAAGGGAAAGGAATAGGAAAATAAGGAAAGGAATAAGGAACAGGAAGAGAGAATAATAGGAAACGGATAGATAAAGGAATAGAAGATACGAAAGGGACAACGAAATGAGAAAAAAGAATAGGGAAAAATACTATTTCTATTCTATCTTATTACTAAATGATGTTTACCGTATGTGAAATACCTGCCTACATCGAGTCAGCCAATGACAAAAAAAAATCTATATAATAAGCAGACAATATAGATAGAGGAATAAGCACTGAAATATATATAGCTTATTAAAACAAAATGTATCAGCTGTGTTTTCCTCGCTTTTTTTGTGCTTTATCTAACAAACGTCTAATATAACTTTTTGTCGAGCAACGTAAATTAATGAGTTGTCAATATTATGGAATTTACGTTGGCTATAAATATGATCTCGCGAAGGTATAATAAAAACTAAATAAATATTAAAAATCGTCCAAATTGAATTGTAGTTATTATTATGAGAGTGGATCATTTTATTTAAACGCAGAATATTTATATAATTAGCCCTAAGTAAAGATAACTCTCATATTCGTGTCTTCAAGAATCACGTGTATATAATACGTACAACAAAAACTTTTCTACAAAAGTTGTGCAGAATTCAATGCTGCATAACCTAAAAATATTTTCAACTATACAGGGTGTTCCAAAAGTAAGAACAAAAGTAAACTACTTAAAACGTACTGCACATTATAAAAGATGATTTTCAAGTGAATGGACCGACTTCAAAAAACCACCTTCCTCAGTACCACCTTTCCTCTTTACTCTCTAGATGCGCCAGCATCTAGTCCTCTAATATAAGATGTTTTAGATACACTGGGTTGTCAATTTAAAGTAGCAGCAAGGCGTTTTCTTTTAAACTTTAAATTGTTTACAGTATAGATGATTATCTGAATTATAATATTGTGATGTGAATTAATTTTAAGTTAGCTTAGTAGGTATATGATATTTGGATATTATGTTGTTGTACGTGTTCAGGCATGTTCATGGTTTTTTACTATGCATGTATCTGAAAATAAAGGGTTTATTATTATTATTATTATTATTATTATTAGTAAGTACTTTACTTTAATTAGTTGTATATTTTATTGTTGCCTGATTATTAATAGGTATTCTCTGATGAATTCAAGGATGTTGGCGAAAGCTTAGATATTTAATAAAGGAGTTTTTGACTATACTGTTTTCATTTATTTATCGTGTTCAACCATAAGTGGCCATGCTGTAGGCTTGACCCGCTAATCGAAACGATATGTGCTAAGATATAGTGGGAGTAAAGTTACTACCACGCTTCTGTATTTCCTTCTGTAGTAAATTGTCACCAGAGAAGGCTATATAATGATGCATGTTGCAATTATTTGTGCGTAGTATATTCTTGTAATTTAAAAGTAAATTATGTGATTGATAGTACATATATAAAATCATAATATCTCTCAACATCTTTCAAAGTTATTGCAGGAATCCTCTTAAATTTTACGGTATAAGCGTTAATTCAAATCCGAATCTTTTCAGTAAGCAAATGGGATTATCTCCCTATAATTGGAGCAAATTATTATTCTTTCACAGCCAACGAAATCCCAGTTAAAAATCTTCGAAGACTACGTGACGTTAATATAAGAACGGTGTAATATCTTGAGATCAGAAAATTCTGGTATATACACCTAGAAGTTCATTAGAAATCAACACCGTGATGAAATCAAATTTAGACGCCGCCTCCGTTTCACATCCATCTCATAATGTAAAAAAGGAAAAAAAGTAAGACCTAATAAAATTTCGTACTTTTGCTACAGAATTAAATAAATTCAGCCTGCGTTGGACACCGCATGCAAATTCTTTACGAAATCAGAACTCGCCGTGCATTTGAACGTTGGCAGTGACACGGACTCACGTGACTAGCCTCTAAAGCCGACATATATTTGCTTCAGTTCACTGTATTGTTAGGGAAAGTTAAATAGCAATTGTCCAGCTAAGTTTCGATTAGGATACGAGTCTAAAGCTGTTTCGCACGTATCTATTTTGCTTACATACTATCTAGGTAATTGGATAGTAAGTATAATCAATGAATTTATTCGCTGTGATAGGTCCGCACATCATCCAATATAATTTTCTTCAAATTTATATATTAAATGAGCAAATATTACACACATTCAATAGGTTCTCAATGTTTGGTTTCTTTTTCCACAAATAACCGTTATTGTCCATATTGTCCATTTAAAAATAACAATTTGTTAACGATGCCTTCTATATATATATACTTAAATGTGTCATGTACTACGTAAGAGAGCACATCGATGACTTTGTAAGACATAAAGATAATCATGAATACTTAACTCGATTTAATAAAAACATTCAGGTCCCTAAGCACCGTTTATCACTTTATGAATCAAACCCGACGTATAAAGGAATTATTTTTTATAATCACCTCCCCGAAAACATTAAAAACTGCACCACTATAAGTATTTTCAAAAACAAGGTGAAGTCCTTACTAACAGATAAAGTCTATTACTCCACAGATGAATACCTTAATGATAGATTGTAAGCACATTTGTTTTTTATTAACATATATACATTTTTGTTTATTTCCTTTGCTTTTTTTTGCTTAATATATTTCTGTTTAATTTAGCGTATTACATAGTGTTACCTTATTTTTGTTATAAGTTTAGATACATATTTTTGTTTCTGTTGTTAATGAGCATGAATCTTAAGAATTTAATCGTTTATTTATGTACTAACTATTTGATTTCTAAAGTAATGCATGCACGTACTGTATTGTTTGACTTATCCTATATCTTATAGATCTTCAGGATGAATAAATTTATTATTACTATTATTATTATTATTATTATCTGTTAATAGATATGGCTTCAACTTATAAATAAGAATTTCTAAAATTGTTTTTGCAATTGTCTCGTCTTCACTTTCAATGGACATCTTCGTTGTTACTATTATGGTTGTTGACCTAAAACTGATCAGTTAGTGTTTGAGATAAGCTTGTGGACTTTAGGGGAGCAATATGAGTACTTAGGGAACTAGGCACTTAAATTACTACAATAAATATAAATCCTTATTCGCATTCACACAGCACGCTGAGAATGTCATCGAACATAATGCGCACTCGACAAATGATCAATTCACACTTCACTAACTCCCATATTTATAGTGAATGTGACATTTTAAAGAAAAGTATAATTTAAGTAAGGACACCTTAATACTAGAACAATTTTCTATTTCATAGTTCCAACTTCGATTCACTTCGGCCATTCTCGTGAAAGGATTCCTTCTTGTATAGAAGTGATGAATAGAGTTCTATTATAATTATACGATATTGCTATAAAATCAGCTGTATACCACATTGACACTCTTCGCATGTTACTGTTGCATTTGTAATCTCATCGTAGTTAAGGGCTGCAGTCGTTTTATACCTCTGGTTAGTTCACTTTGGTTAAAGTGAACAAATCCTAATAAACCAAATAAATTTGAAGTAACCGAAAGAGCAACATTAAAAAGAAAACGAACAACTGACTAATTCACACGTTTTAGGTTAGTTTCCTATTTGTTTCATTTGAATTGATCAACTAACCAAGATTTTTGGGTGGTTACTAGAGGAGTAAAGGAAGTGAGGTTTGTTAGTTCAGTTTGGTACATTTTATTAAAAAAAAACGCAATCGATTAGTTTTTATTAAAAACTGAACAAATTAAATCTGTTCTTGACAGTTTAGGACAGGTTTACGACAGTTGTGATTAGGTACTGGTTTGGTATTACAATCTTTGGGTATTACTATTTTATGTCTTTTATCTATGGTTTGGTTCAGTTTGATTAGTAACTACTTGTATAGACTGGATATATAGGGCGTAACATAAAGTTTCTTCAAATCTGAATCTCCTACTTGCACGTTAAGAGCAAAGAATCTCTTTCTATGTTAATTTTTTTCCAAATTTACCTCCAAGATTTGCTATTGTGAATTGTAAATATTTTGTCGTTTGTTCATATAAACTATCTTATCTTTTTCAGCAACTGCAATTAAAAGTTGCATGTTATTGTATATTAGGTAGTAAGACTTTTGAAGCTGTAATGAGTGGCAAGCAAGTTACTGCAAGAAGTAGTAATATGGGTAAACCAGGTTATCCTATTCTCTCTAATCGTTTATTAACAAGCGACAATAAACTATATAGAATATTCTGTTTAGCAAAACTATCGCTTTCTGAATTCTGCACTAAAATATTTATTACGGTTTTGTGCATCTCTGCTGGAGGTAATGAAATAAATGCAAATGTGCTGAAGCAGTGTATCACTGATATTGTATGTCTACTGGTGCGGATTATTAACAAGTCAGTAATACAAGGAAAATTTCCTGAAAAGTTAACAAAATCAAAAATAAACCCCGTTTTTTTTTAGTTTCCGTCACATGTTTTATATCTCCCATTTCTGCAGGAACAGCAGATTGTAGTTTTAAAATTTCCAATCAGTTTGAACTGATGCGTAGACTACAATGTTGGTCATTTTTCGGGATAGGTCACCAATCGCCTGATTCTGGATCCTGATGGATTCTGTTTGGTTGGTACACTTATTTTTGTAATATTCAATCGTCTTCTGTTGTTGAAGAGTTTGTTCTTCCAGTTCACGAAGTTGATAATTAGTAATGGCTAATTTGTCCCCCATCTCCTGCACAGCCTTACTTTCCTCATATTCTTCGACGTCCTTATCAGATGAAATGGATATATAACCTCGTATTATTAATTGATGAGTTTTAAGAGTGGCTGAGAACAGACCATATCGGATTATCGTCCAATATCATTGCTAAGGTATTTGAGAAAGTAATGACAACCAGATTCATTCAGTTGCTAGAAAAAAAAAAACATAATATATTGAATGATAATCAATTTGGATTTCGTAGAGGTCGTAACACTTCAACCGCCACAGTATCTTTTTTAAAGCAACTATAGTAGTGTTGATAAGGGTGAGATATGCATAGCTAAATTTTTAGATTTAAGTAAAACGTTCGATCTGGTAAATCATAATATATTGCTTGACAAACTGCTTCACTATGGAATTTGGGGTAATGTATTTGAATGGTTTACAAGCTATCTGAAAGGCAGGACACATTATGTAGACATAAATGGGTGTTCTGGTGAGCTAATTATGAAGAGTAGTGTACCACAGGGCAGTGTGCTAGGCGCTTTGCTTTATATCATATATGTAAACGACATGTCTATAGAAAAAGCTATTCTGTTCGTTGATGACACTTGTCTCTTGATAAGCAAGAAGTGGAGAAGAATTAATAGAACAAGCGAGAGAGCTCAGCTCGTATGGATGAACACTTACGCAATAATCACTTAATTGTAAACCATAAAAAGACTGCTTTTATGGAATTTAGGGCATCCTTGTGCGATAGGAAGGAATCGAGCTTAATAGAACTTAATGATGCCACTACTCGTCAGGTTGACACTACAATTTTTTTTAGGAATTACTATCGATTATAGTGTGGATGGGGTGATCACATTGATAAAGTATGTCAGAGATTGGCACCTGTGTGTTATATGCTTGCCCGACTGAGATCAGAGGCTAGATATGATGTACTTTACTGTATTATTTTGCCCATTTTGACTCGCTACTTTCAACGCAACAATAGCATGGGGATCATCACCTCATCTGATTAAGGTTTTTAGAATGCAAAAACGTGCAATACGGTTGATAAATGGTGTTAACTGCCGTGCTAGTTACAAACCTTACTTTACCTCAATGGGAGTTTTGCCGTTGCCGTATTTACATAATGCAGCTACTTGTGTATGCGAAAGACAATCTAACAAGGAAACATAACAAATGTAAATACTTAGTATTCATATAATACGCGAAACTCCTCCATATTAGAGATTCCATTACACAGATTGTCCTTTTATGAAAAAAGTCCGTGCTTTGCAGCTATAAAAGCTTACAACAAGTTGCCAGAAAATTTTCAAAATCTATCAGCTCCAACTAAATTTACGTCTGCAGTAAAACAGTTTTTACTTGAAAAATGTTATTATTCATTCAGTGATTTTTTGTCTTGAAATCAACCAACTTAAAATTGAGTATGAATGTACATATATCCATTTGCTCTGTACCCATATATTTACACAATATCTATGTAATTGTTATGCGTTTTGTGCTGTTGTACTACTAAGTGATACTGTATTTATTCGATTTGAGTTAGAGGTTAATGACTGATTATATTTATATGGTCTATGTTCCGAATTTTATTTTTTACATACTTGTATCTTTCTTATTATTGACTTTCCCCATACTACACTGTAGTCGAGGGGATTCTATTATTATTATATATTATATCTATACAATCCAAAGAAACCATTTATATTTGCCATTGCATCCCATTCATTAATTTAATAAATGATTGACATCCAAAATGACAAAAATGTGTCAAATACCTCAATTTTTAGCAAATATTTTTTCCTAAGGTATCCTTAAGGCACCAACGGAGCTACCTTAAGATGTTAAGTGAAAAATATGTTCCATGAAAAAAATATAATATATAAGGACTGCTTATGGAAAGGTATAGGAAGAACTAGGAATGTGGGGGTTGCCCTTTCCAAACATAGAGGACTGGAGATGTGACGAACAAACACTGACGCAGTTAGACACCTGCTGGCTTACAAACGATTCTAATCGAGCACAGTGTGGCAACCTTTTCAGATGTGCATATTTTTTGGAGCGATAACACTACATTTGCATTGATGGTACGTTTTATATTTATAATTTTTGCCATTAGACAAGGGGAAGATTCCAAATAAATTTCCAAAGTACGGTTACCAAAGGCAGAAATAACACGAAGCGTTATTGTTAAATTTGTCAATTCTCGAAACTTAGCAAATTATTCAAGTACCATCCATATCTTTTGTATGTTTCGCAAATACAGCGTATAAGTAGCCCGTTAACCTCCTCAATAGTAGTAATAAGTTTTTTTTTTAATTGTCCCGGATTTTTTCTCATGTTTTCAGTAAACAGTAGGTTTGCAAATACAGTCATGTGTTAATTCAAAATATTCTCAAAAAGCATCTCCGAAAAGCGTATGTAATGTAGAGCATACATGACTGAAGTGCGCTGCCTCTATGGAATATGACTTATGAGTCTTTGTCGTCCTTTCAAATAGTAAACTTGTCGATATAATTGCAGCAATGCCAATAGACAAATGTGAATTGATGTCCCAATAGTACAATTTGATTAAAATATTATGTACAAAAGAATAATAGCAAGTGAACATAAATGATGGGTTCTGACCTCTGTATATTTATTTCCTATTGTGGCTGTACCAAATAAATTTGAAATCGTTATATACAGGGGTTTTGCCTGTGGTGGATATCGTTCGCCCTTAGCCGTTATTTTATTCTTTTTTAACATTAATATGGTTTTACGTTACATAGGTATCCATAAAGTTCGTTTCCTTCTCTCTATGATCTGCAACTTAGCTGAGTTTCTTCATAAAATCAAAAAAAAGTCACCATCACCATACGTATTTTTCTGGTTGAAACTTTATTTTGTGTGCATTACAAAAAGTTAATGGCTATAGCAACCAAAGTTTGAATCAAAATACTCAAATGTTCGATTCTGAACTTTCAAAATCGATTTATTTCTTCAACAAAGAATTACAACCAATTAATATTTCTTAATTTTTAGCTAATTATCTGATGAAGCAATAAATTGATTGCGAAAGCTCAGAATTGAACATTTGCGTATTTTGATTATGTAATGTGTGTAAATAGAAGGGTGATGTTACACTGCGACCTAAAAGATCTATTGTGTCCCCTATTCTAGCTGCTTTACAGCTGGCCTTCCAATCCTATTCCTTTCAGAAGGTGTAGGATGTCGGAGGGCCCCCAGTCTAGGTAAGTCTCCCTCTTCGATTTCACATGCTCCCAGGTGCAATGCCCTCGAGTTGCACTGTGCTACGCAGTTTGAGAGGAGGTGGATGGGTGTTCCCCACAAAATCTACATTCAGAATCGTTTTCCAATCCAAGCTTACTCAGGTGTTCTTTCAGTCTGCAATGGTCTGAAAGTATTCCTGTTAATATGCGAACATTGCTCTTACTCAGGTTGATGCATTCTGTAAACCTCTTCTGGTTATAAGTTCCCAGAAGAATTTTACTTTTTCCCAGTAACTGGATTTTCTCTGCTTCATTTCTATTTTTAGTTTCTTCAGTATTGTACTGCTACTTAACCCTCAAAAGGGTTCAGGCCCTACAAAAGGCATTCCAGCCTTATAGTATAGCAAGGGAAAGCTTGTGAAAAAAACCAATTTTAATGGAGATGTGTTTAATGGCAGAATATTATGTACAATGCCGTCTCAATTTGGATTTTCTCCAACATTTTAGCTTCATTAGTTACCGACAAAATACTTGGGGGAAATCGATGCGTGGCAGCTTATTTAGGACCTGCCGTTTGATGCAATTAAATTACCTAACAGCACTAACGGGTCTTAGTGAGACGAAACGCGAGTCTGTTAATAGTGTTTTTTAATTGCGCATCATCAAGGAATTACCTACAATTAGTGCGCTAATCTACGCAGCTTAGTGGCTTTGTGTCTACTCTTTACAATTCGGTATTCTGATTATAACATATTTGTCAACAAAGAACCGACAAAATTTAACAAAGTCGTCGCAATTATGAGTATTCATATCCAAAAACTTTGATTTATGTATTTCACAATACCCATACCTTTGCGGGGCTAAAACTTGAAAAACAGTAAAAGAATTTTTGTTAATTAATGCAGTGCTACGGGTTCATGACCCTCGATAATATACTTTATTTCAGAGAAACTTTTGTAATAAAATTCGAACACGAGAACTTTCCTGCGAATGATGGTCGGAATTTTACTGTTCGATCTGAAGCCACCATTTCTGAAGTTGCACTTTTGAAGGAAGTTATACCAAATAAATCACTTTTGTAGGTCGCATTAGTGCAATATTTATTGCTCTTATAGGATGTAAGAGAAGAGTTTGAATAAAAGCTACCTTAGTAAGCGTACATACGTGTTCTTGTTGGATGAATCTATTTTCTGCCGTCCCATGTCCTATTTCCTTACGTATTTTCGGAAGATTTATTCATATTTTGTTATTTGCGTGCATGACCTCTGTAACGCATTCATACATTACATTTTTTGAAAAATTTTATTTATGTGTCAGTTGGGTTAGCCGAAAATCAATAAGTTTTATTTATAAGATTAAATTTCTTATATAATTCGCTTTGAATTATCATTGAATAACTTTTGATTTTACAATCTATTAGATTTTTGTTTCTAGTTATCATAAACTAATCTTATTAAGGTTGTATTACTTTTTTTTATTTCAAACCAGAAATGAATAATTCTTATATATTGCTATAGAAATGTTCATCTTTAATGTTTGAATTAATTTAGTTAATTTACTCATTTAAAACAGGTTTTAAATCATAAAAAAGGAGTCATTGAAAGCAAATGTGCATGCATGATTGATCCTAAATGTTAAATATTAAATGGTCTATAATCACTATGATAAACCATACCTGATCAAAATGCTATTTGTATGTTTGTAAAGACTATTAACTGTTGTAGGGTATGCATTGTAGTTGTATTGCTAAACCGCGTCCTCACTCAGTCGACAATGTTGATCGACAGATTCGATCGACACCGTTCTTCAACATAGCCTTCGTGCACACTCGTTAGACATTGTCAGTCGACAATGTCGACTGATGAGGATGCGGCCTAATAATATTAAGATATACTGGGTGAGTTTCTTGTCTTGGAATATCTGTAAAACACTGCATCAAATCAAAAAAAAGATCTTAATAAGATTTGTTATACTGTAGGGGGCTCACTGAATGGTGCCGAACTCGACCCCCCACCCTACACCCCCAGAGTGGGGAGGGGACAACTTTGAAATCTTAAATGGGAACCCAATTTGTATTGCAGATTCGGATTCTACGCCATCAAATATGTAGTTTTTGTTTGAAACTTTTTTTTCGATTCGTAACAGATTGCGCTGTAATCGCAAAAAACATGATTATGAACGTCTAGGAAAAATACACAAAAAAATTCTTTATGGGCCAGCAGAAAGACGTGTGGTTAGGCAAGCATTATTAGTTTCAGTTTTTCGTTTTAAACTGCAAAAGTATTATTGTGGTTGGTAATTATTCATCCCGCTTGTTTTTTGTTTTCTCTATAATTCTGTTGCTGGTAAATCAGCGGGTTTATCCCCGATTGTTATTATTATCAATATATTATTTTCTATTAGTGCTGCTTCACATATTTGTTTCTTTATGACATTTTACATTCTTTTTTTATTCGCATTTTGGAATTGGCTTTTTTTGTCAAAGAACCTTTAAAATGTGTGATTTTAGTTCTGCCTTAATTTTAAGCATTAATTGCTTAAACTTAATTTAGTTCCAGTAGATTAGAGACTATCACTATTATTCTTATAGTTATAAATAATAATTTATATTTAAGAAGCAGATTATGCAACCAGACATGCAGGTTGTTGTGGACAAATTTTCAATGACATTTTCTATGTTTTAAACCTGTTTTAAGTGAGTTTGAATTAATTAAATTAGTTTAAATAATAACCAGAACAGCATTTTCCTTTTCTTTGGTAAAGGGTGCCTATTTTTTTCGACTTGTTCCATACCTTTAATGTACCCAATAAATAAAATTTATTTATTTTTTAACCAAATGAGTTAATTTATTTTATTGGACAATATTAAGATAAACTTCTAACCTATTAAGGCAGTTGTACTGAAGTAATTTGCCCATCTATCACTGTTATGAATTTAAATTACAAAGGGATCGAGGGGTTAGCTATAGTATATATCTATACGGGATATAATGGGATCCTCTGTAAGTTAAATTGACAATTTTACATACAGTAAATACTGTAGTACCCTATTTCTGTTAACTCCTACATAATAGCAAATAATATGCATAAACTCTAGAATAAGCTAGCGTGTATCTATATCATGAGTTATTGTTTCAGCACTTTCACAAGTAGAGAAGGCGAAGTTCAAAACCGGAGGAACGTTAGTGTTAATGAGAACATCCCGCAGTTATAAGGGAGGGGAAGGAAAGGGGGAAAGGACTAGTTTGCTAGGGTGCTGCGCTGCTTCGTCCCCTAAAGGGATCTTCGCTTAAGAGGTTGCATAACGAAACAACGCAAGGGCCTAAATACTATGGGAGCCCCCTTTCAAATCAGACCCTCTCATTTCACAAAGTTTCCATTTTTAGGTTGTGTAATTTACTATCATATTCATACAGTAATTACTGTTTTGTTCCCTAATGTAAACACAAATGTAGACACCACAGGGTATGTTAAAAATTCATTTTCTCAGAACATTCGGTATAGATATTAAGCATGTATAATATGCATATACATAATAAAAGATTTCGTGGCTTATTACTTTCCACATTTCAAACTACGTTTCGTATTATTTTAACACGAAAGCTTTCTTTTCAACACAGTTCCTTGTCCTCATAATGTGAGTTTTATGACATTTTTCTTACTTTTTCTCAAAAACTCAGTGCCCGATTTTATTTAAATTTTATCCGCACAGTATGTAGTATTGTACTAATGGTCTTAACGGAGGAATTCATCAAATTCCCAAACGACATTCTTTTATAGGTTTTACGAAGACGGCATTTTTTTCTTAGCTTCGGCCTTTTGCTCAGAATTCTTCAGTTATAAAACATTATAATCATGTAGCATATACATTAAAAAGCTTACCTGATATAAAATTCCAGAAACTTTTAAAACGTTATTTAATATGTAATGCTATACATAATGTAAATGGATTTTTTATGAAGACGTTACTTTATTTGTGTCATAATTTTTTTAATGTTTTATTCTTTGAGTAATTAGTTTTTAAGATTTATTCACTTTCGTTAAAATATTTTTATTCTATTTAACTTCTCAAGGATATGTTTTTCACGTATACACAATCGAACGAAATATACAACGTGAAAAAAAAACAGATAAATCAAAAGTAAACAATCAAATAAATGTTATTTCCATGATCTGGAGTAGAATGTGCCGTTAGTAAACTTTTTCAGTAATAAACCTGGTACCTACAATTGAATTGCTAGTAGAGATCTGAAATATTAGCTTATAGCGACATAATTAGATCACAGCAGGGTATGTGGCAACTTTTGAGGGAAGAAAAGCCATCAATCAACCGTCAGTATGGTTGGAGGCAAATATAAACAATATGGTGTTGCAAATTTTTTCCAAAACTGGGCGTCCAAATTAACTGAAGGTGCATAATTTAGGGTAGTCCTAGAAATTGAAAATAATAGACATTCGACTAGCATAATGACAAAGTTAATCGTACTTTAGCTTTATAACTTTTGAAAGTTCATAAACTTCATCTGCATAAGTTGCAATTTAATGTATTTAATCGGTTGAAGATAAAGCGTCTGGGATCGCAATTCAATATTTTTCTGTTCTGTTCTGAGTGTTCTAATTTCAAATGAAACAACGTTGTATTCAAACGGGAATCATCAATTGACGAAATTGCATAGAGGTAGTCATATTAGACTAACCATTTTATATTTAGAATAAAATCCTTCTAAGTAGAGTAATAAAATCTTTAATTCACTAATATACAAGTAGTTCTCTTGGATTTATTATTGACTTAAACTTTTCTTCATGTTTAAAAAATAATGTCTTCTAAATGCCTTCCATCAACTTGAATACAATTTTTGAGGTTTCTTCTTGAATGTAGTCCTTTGATTCCTCGATTATTGCAGAACGACCTGCATAGACCTTTGTCTTCAAATATTCTCATAGAAAAAAATCGGGTACCGTTAAGTCGGGGGAACTATAGGCAAATTTGCAAACCGCGAATTATACGGTCGTTAAGAAATTCTCACAGAATCCTCATGGAGTTTCTGGCTGTGTGAGGTGTTGCTCCATTTTGTTGGAATAACAGAGCATCATTTAGCAATCTCCGTTTAATCAGTTCTGGGATGAGAAACGTTTGTGACAAGCTTATGTAACGCTCGGAATTGACCGTTACAAAATGATTATGTTCACTTCAAAGAAAGAAAATAATAGTCAACGATACCAAATGATGTGGTGAATGTGGTGTAACAAATAACCGCCTTTAGATTATGGAGACTCTTTGTAAACCATTAACGAGGATTTACAGCTCCCCAATATCTAAAATTCTGTTTGTCTCCATTCAAATGAAAGTTTGCTTGCTTCGTCGGTCATTAGCAAATTGTGTATTGATTTTCGATTTACGATAAATTCGTGGCAAAATGTTAACCTCGCTTCCTTATGACGATGTCAAAGATGCTGTAATATCTGGTATTTGTATGGATGAAATTTTAAATCGTTATGAAGAATTCTGTGAAGAGTTCTCTTGGATATTCGTAGGACAAGTAATTGCCAGTTAGCAGATCTGGTAGGAGGTCTCGTGAAAGCAGCTCGTTCAATATTTGCAAGCGTACTAACCCTTCTTCAACGTCCAGGTTTTTTAATGTTATTATCACCAAGTTGCCGTCGAAATGCAGGTCGAACTTCTTCTACTGGATCAGTTCTAATGTAAATTTCCACGGCAAACACACATCTCACCGAATAATCCAGGCTACTAAAAAAATTATAAATTACCTGCAAATTATGAAACATTGTTTGTGACACTAACGCAGATTTATGTCTAGAAATTATTCGACTGGTTTGAGACGGATGTAATACCGAAGTTTACTAAACTTGATCTACAAAGGAAAAAAAAAACTAATCACATACTTCGTTTAAACTTAAAACTCATATCAAAATGGGTAGTCTAAGGGGAGGTGTAACCTTACTTCAGTGTTCAGAGCGGCGCACAGTGGTCAATTTAGGTGGTTTTGCGGAAAAAATTAAATAACTTGTGAACTACACTCCGTTCCGTAGTGAAATTGCGTACAGTGATTATATATATATAATTAGCTATTTATGACATTAGAAATAATACATGAATTAGTATATTAGATGATAATTATCGATAGAGGAAATAAAACTTTAAGGAATTTCTACATTTAAAGTCGGTTAATATAGCACCATGTTTTTAATGTGGCGCATAGGTAACTGTAGGTAACATTGTTACTGCAGTATACATATATACATATGTATGAAATAAAAAACTTAACTAAGAAAATACTAGAAATTAATAACAATTCCAAACATTAAAGAAAAAGCGATACATATTTGATAAATTATTTAAATAGACAACAACAACAAAAAATAGTATTAAATTGTTTCATTTTTCTTGCGTTTAATACTTATATCAAGTTATGTTGTAACTATACATATTTCCGGTTTTATTGATTATCATTAATTCCTGCTTGTGGTTCTTGTGTCATTTTAAATAATTTCTTAGATAATGTTGTTCGTAAATTTAATATGTAAGGGTCGGAACTGACAAGTAGTCTGTGCACAATATCTTTATTTGATGCGAAACGATTACACTTTCTGGAATGAGACAAACAATAGTCTCTATTTTGAGCTTCTTGTGCGTCTTCTGAGAGACAACCAACTGGTAACACAGCAGTAGATATTATGTGTTCTCCATGTAAAAGTACTTTGTGGACTCTGACCGGCATATGTGCACGTGTAAAGACATGTTTAGAGACTTTAGTGTACTTACCGTTCCGGCTATTTATATACTTGAGTGCGCATTGTTTATCAAAAGTAATTATAATGATTTTTTTAAAAAATTTGAACTAGCACATAATTATGGCACCAGAAATACATTAAACGGTTTCTTGGTCCATCTTCGCATTAGGGCAAAACTTCCTCAAAACGCTAACGTACTGCTTCCTGCCTTAGGTATTCATCCTTTTCCTTGCCGCTCATAATGGTCCTCACCAAAAACCGGATCTTTGACCACTGCTCTGGACCTTTAATCATGGTAGGAACTATGTTAGTTGGAGTCAGCTCCAGTCCCAAGTCGCGGAATGTCGCAAATCTAGCCGCGCTCCACCTAGCCAAACAAAAAGGGTGTGTTCCACAGTGTCGATGTTGCCACAGTAAATGCACTCGTCGGTACCATCCTTCCCAAAGCGCTTGGCGTATGCTCTATAGCATCCATGCCCACTCAAGGCCTGCGTGAGATAATAATCGAGGCACCTATGTTTACACCCCAACCAGGGGCCGAGCCTGGGTATTAACTTCTTGGTCCATTGTGCCCTATTCGTACCACTCTCCCATCTGCTCTGCCACAATTCGCATGAGCTTTGCCTGGCTCTGGATCTGGCCTCCTGCTTATTCTCGCCAGTGTGGGCGAACATAAGTCTCCTTTCAGTGACCATAAGGTTAATTGGAATAGTTCCGGTAATGGCCTGGAGTGCCTCGCCAGACACGGTTCTGTAGGCAGATGCTTGTCGCAGCAATATATTCCGTTGTGGCCTTTCGAGCAACTGGGTATATTTATATTAAGTTTAGGGCCGGATACCAGATCGAAGCTCCATACAGGACTATATTATGCATGGCGCTGCCCAAGACAGCCCTTTTCTCGCTACTAGGCCCACGCAGATTCGGCAGGATCCTCGATAGTTGTCCCACCCGATCGGCGGCCTTCGTCGTGACGTTCGTTATATGCCCTGTAAATATCCCCCCTCATCGATATTAACGCCCAGGTACTTGATACTCCTCTTGAGTGGAATGTTCTCACCCAGCAGGTTAAGGGAGATAAAGTCCCTATCTCTTCTACCCCTCAGGATGACTGCCTCCGTCTTCGAGGGCGCCAAGGCCAGATGGTGCTCTGCCATCCACGGACTCAACAACGCCAGACAATCGTTGGTGTCAGCCATTAACGTTCTGCCAGTCTCCGCGCCGACCACCAGTGCCAGGTCGTCGGCAAAGGCAACCGTCACCGCATCCCTGGTGAGCTGCAGACTCAGAACCCCGTCGTATTATTATTATTATTATTATATAATACCAGCACACATCAGTAAACTAACATTAATAATACTATAGAGTATGCATGAGTAAAACTAATATTTTTTTAATTTTTTAATAATAGTGGTGACACGTCAGTTGCGGATCACCCCGTATAATACTTTAGTATAATAGGTAAATTATGACTTATTACAAAAAATTACAAATAAATTGTGTCTGTCAAAATTACAAAACTGTGTAAGGGTAGCCTAATTGAAAATCCTTCCTAGTGCTGTGATAATATTGTATACTGTGCGCGCTACTAGATTTTAGCCATTTTTCAGCTAGAGGCAAAAAAGTGACAGCCAAATTTGTTCGCTCTTGTTCCTTGGGCTATGGAGAACACGTAGAAGAAAGAATCAGCTTGGCGGTCGTTGGCGCTAACATTGAAAAGTCTAGACGAATATTTTCGTGTCAATTATATCGCACTTTTTCGTAAGTTAGATAATAACCCTGTGTAATATCATTAGATCTTAATGATTGCTACTGTATGGTAATCGGAAACCTCCACTTTAACATTTCTGGTACTAGTTGTTTCAAAACTTAATTTGTTTCACTTATATGCATTCTTACTTTTCAGTAATATTTCAAGTAAAAATTCGATAAATACCATCATTCAACTTCAAAGTGCTACTGAACGTCAGCACTTTTAATTTATGTAACTACTCGTACTAAATAATCATTTCTAATCCTTCTGCTTCAGAATGAACCTAAAATAATAGTTATATCACATATTCGAAAAATACACTTTTTTCCGCCTATATCCCACTGTGCGGCGGCAGAGCCTGCAAATTTGAGAATTGTAATTAGCCTAAAATGTATAAAAATGGACCCAATAAGTGAAAATTTTATACCGTTGGAAATGGAACAAAAAGTATTACCGAAATCAATAATATATATTAGAAGCTCCATGTAATCCTAGTTCAACCTGATCAAAAATGTTAGTTTAATAGTACCTGCGTCTTCTAGTGTGGTGTTTTAAAAAGTATTTCCATTATATAGCTAAATACACAAGCCTCTTGCTTTAGTAACTTTTGGTGGAGGCGCCCGGTATTTATGCATTAGTTTTATATAACGTTAAATAACGTCTATTAACTTTTGGTGGAGGCACCCGGTATTTGCTGCATTATAGTTTTATATAACGTTAAATAACGTCGATTAACTTTTGGTGGAGGCGCCCGGTATTTGCTACATGATAGTTTTATATAACGTAATCAATGTTATACATCTGAAACTACAATATTTATCTATCATATTGTAGTTTCAGACAATCTAGCAAATATCTTTACGTTAATAATGAGATTTGCATCTTAAATTCTCATTCAATTATTCTTCCACTTATATTTATATTTATTGCCCCACGTCAGTGTGTGTTTAAATGAGCTTGTATCTTGTATCACTTTCTCTTCCTAAATTGTACAGTGAAACGGCTACAAGCGTAGTATTATTTACCCAAAAAACATCACAATTTCCCTTTATTTTGACAATACATTTTTCTCCGTGCTGCCTTATAATTGCATTCTCAAAGCTCGCTTTTTGGAAAATGGACTGCTCGTGGAAGATACATGCAGTATTCAATAAGAATCGATGTATAATCAATCAAGAAACACAGAAAGAGGGAACTTCAACTTCAGACTTTGAATGGCAAAAAAAAGTATTTTAACGTAATGACACCTTCAGCCGTAGAACCGGCATGGAACTACATAGCACATATACTCGTTAAGGAAAAAAGAACGCAAAATTACAAAAAAAAATATGATTTAATAACGAATGTACTATTGACAAGGGATTATGAAAAACTGGCAAGGCCAGTACCGTTCAGTTGCGGGATTACGTGCAGAGAGGAGCAAGCAAAGGTGTCAAACTGAACGGGTCAAAGCAGCCCGCTGGAGTAAGTGAGATAGACGCAAGCGCGCTGATAAAAGCACCGAATGCATGGAAAGCTCAGCTTTCACTGGAGCCGCAAGAGTCAGTAGCCTTGCGCTATCCGCTTAGATGCCATAGGGGGTTGCTCGTGAACGCGTGAAGTTTTCGCGAACTTCGCACTTCTTCGACATGATCGACACCGCGAGATTTTAGTTTTTCTCCCTCATGCTTCCGGAATTGCAATCGCCTTTCGTTCTCCTTTTAGGGAAATGATTGATGAAGCGGCGACGACCCTAAACACCTGCTACTTAATCGTGTTTTAAATGTTTTGTGTTTTATGTAAACCACGTGATTATAAACGAGCACCTGTTTTTTTTTTTCATTCGTTTTATTTGACTGCACTGAGCACTGTTTGTGTGTAATGTTCGTCTTCGTTGTTCTGTTGCGGGAGTTTTGTACGAAGAAAGCTTGTTGTGCGTGGGCCTGAGGTAAATCTTATTAAATTTAATATGTTGGCCCATAGTTGTGTATTCAAGGCAAAATTATAGGGATGAAATTAGATAACAAGTTAATTTATGTAAAGATGCTGGATTTCAGGTTTGATGAAAAATTATTAGCTGTAGTTTGCATATAGGTATAGTCTAACCCAAAAGGCATTTTTAAACCGTTTAAAATCATTCATAGTCCCGATTTAAATAAAATAGAAAAATTGGAGCACAGACGTGACCGAATCTTAAAACGAATGAGAGATTGATATGTTCGCAGAACGTGCATAAATTATTTTACGAACTGTATTCATTACATATGTCTAAATTAAACATGAATACACACATACATACATGCTACGGAAATGTAACAGCGAAATGATTAGATTTTTCACGAAAAAACGATCAGTAATATTTAGTTGGCGTGGAAAAAGTACTTTCCGCAAAACATTTACTGGCCTATTGAGAAACGTTTATTGAAAATATTCAATATTAACTTCTATCAGATTTCGTTTTTGTGAAATAAGTTTAATTTTTATTGATAAGCTTTCCCTTATTTTTTGTTACGCATCGCTTTAGTATTTTGGTTATTTATATGCAAAACACACAAATTTACATTTAGATTACATTAGAATATATTTTTTAAGCAGGTATACCTAAGAGTATAAATTTAAGTAGCGTGGTCACATCAAAAATAAAATTTATATAAAATAAAACATTGTTATAGTTACGAATTTGGATAAAATTTAATTTTAGATATAAATTTCTTTTCTTCTATTGGAAATATAACAATCAATTATTCTTACTAAAAAGTTTTATTTAGGTTCCCGGAAACATTTCTATCCAAACTCTTAAAGAAAAATTTACTAAACCTACTGTAGTACTTTCTCACTGCTTACTTATGGATTGCAACTATTCAGTCACAGAAGAACACCTAATTGTTATGATATGGTATATCTTTGCAAAAGTACTAACACGAGAAGAAGAAATTAAAGCCACTTGATATGAAGAATGCAGAATATACGGTATAATACTTTTTTATGTATTTATCTTTATATGTTTACAATACGAACCATTAATTGAACAATTACTGTAAACATTACTTCATAAACTTTATACCATTAAATCATTTTGTAAAAAAGACTATTTTGCCAGCATGTTTTTTAATTTAGAGCAAATCTAAATGTCAAATCTTATAAATATCATTACTATATAAGATTAATACTATTAACTTATTAATATTAACTTATTCACTATTTTATAAACCAATATATGTGTTGAATAAATCCCTTATCAAAGACTTAACCAGCGCACTGTAATGCATTAACGTTAAATATAATTCCAGTATATCTATTATTATAATTTAATATAAGCTTTTGGGATTTGAATGTGTGATTGCAATCCTTGCTCCACATTTTGAATATTGTGCCACAATTTTTAGCTAATGATTTGGCTGACAACAAAGCTGTTGCGCAATAGTTAAAATGAGGAAAATGATTGTCTTATACACATGAGTGCTGATTTGGGACTGTGTAAGTGCCCTAAATGAGGTGAGCACCCAAAGGAAATTAACCTTGGCCTGGGTCCCTAGCCACTCGGGCATGAGATAAAATGAGGTGACAGACGAGCTGGCCAGGTGAGGTTCGTCATTCGTTGGAGCTGCACCTTCTTTTGACACTGCCAAATCACAAATTAAAAAATCCATCAGTGAATGGATACATAATCAGTCCAGAGAGTGGTCGCAAAAATCACCGGGACAATGGCAGGCAAAAGAGTTCCTAAAGGAGCAGATGCCTGAATTCACGAGAGATCTACTGAATAAAGACAGGAAGACTGTCAAAATAATAGTAGGTCTACTGCCTGGTGACTGTAGAGTAAATAGATATATGTACAACATAGGCCTGACAGATGACGCAATCTGGAGATTCTGCCAAGAGGAGGAAGAAACACCAGTTCATGTGTTGTGCCAACGTGAAGGCCTGGCGAGTACAAGGTTTCTAGTAATGGGAGAGGAGAACCCCACAGCTAGTAGCTACACAAAGAAGCCGCTCTCAAAGATGATAGACTTAATTAAGAAGGCAAAATTAGAGAGAGTCCTCTAGCAAAAAGGTGATCACAATAGATCTGAAAAGGTCGTGATGAAACAGGTCCATAGACCACCTTAATATTTACTTTACAAAAGAATCCAACCTTTCTTGCTACTTTCATAATTATTGGCACCAAATGTTAATTTATTGTTAAGTACCACACCCAGATATTTAATCACAATTACACATTCAACAAGTTCCCTACTAGTTACTACCTTTTCGTTAATATCGCTTATTATATCTATTATAAACAACCTTTGTGTTAGTTCGCCATATATCCGATTTTAATTTATTGATTTGTAACTACTTGTTAATTCAGCGTCACTCTCTGCTACAAAAATAGATCGATTATGTATATAACAAATAAAAGCGGCATCGGAACAAATCCCTGTGGAATTCCGAAAGGCGCCAACTCTTCATTGTCATACTTAGTTTGTGCTACCTGTATGTTGAATAGTTCATTATCCATCACAAGGCCATATTCCAAAGTTGTTAATTGTGTTCTGGATTATCACGGTCCAGTGTTTGAAAAGCTTTATTAAGGTGGACAAGAATTGCTACTATTTCGTTATTACGGTGCACTTATTATTTCCGGGTACCTAATACCGAATTTAATGCTGTTTCAAGATAGAAATAGCGCACTTTCTGAGAAAGGCAATAAGATAAAATTGCAGTTTTCGATGTAGTGTATGAAATCGTTGCAAAAATAATATGGAAAAGACCAAAGAAATATAAAGATACAGTGGTCGGTGATTATTTAGCTGGTTTTATATGAAGAAGTTCGACAGTGGATTAAGTTTTCACATTGAAATAAATATACAAATAAAACAGAGATTCAATTTTCAGAGAAACATTGTATAAATTGCTTGTAGAATCAGAAGTTTTTTCAAAATTAATAAACCCAATTAACATAGAGATAAAAGAAGACAGACTTTTTCTTTCGGCGCATTTGAGATGCTGTGTGGTCAGAAAATGACCTTTAGTGCTACTATTATTTTGGTGCCACATGCCTCAACTTTTTTCTTCAATTAGAGCCATTATAAACAGCGTTTTTTTAGATGTAAGTGCAATCTTTACCTTTAAAATGGCAGCTATTTATCATCTTCTGTCATCTGTTGCATTAAACGTAGTTCATCCTGTATGGAATTTGAACGGTAATAAAGAAAAATAAGAAAGAATCGCGCGTGGATCATCAAACATAAACATGCCTGATGCATACTGGATCCTTCAAAAGTAACCGACCTTCAGTAGTGAAGGAATCAGGGAAAATTATTTGTGAAGTTAACCCTGACGGTAGTCTAGGCTTCTGTCTTCAAGTTCCATTGAAGATCAAATGTTTTGAAATCAAAGCCCTTCTTTTGACCTCGAGTTCTGAAAGAGCGCGAAATTTTACAATCCCAGGATTCAATCAGACAAGGAACTCATCACACATTTTGCATTTATCCATGGAATAACTCAGATTTTGTCTTCAGTCTTTCAATCATTATGCTAAAGTGGATCGAAATCAATATACGGTAGTTTTGTATAATTTTTGCTAACTTCATTTCAATATTAGTAACCTGCGATTATTGCTGTAGAATTGTTGGGGTAGTCCGCTACTTTTGAGTTACCCGATATACAGTCAAATTCAAAATTCATGCTTCCCTAAAATATTATTTCTTTCAATTTATGAATATAATGTTTCTCTGGGTTTGATTAAAATGTGGCCTTTCATTAGTGCACAAGTTTTCGTAGAGTGCTGCCCCAGATATATTTACATTTAAATTAGATAGATATATACCTCGCTCACAAAGAAATTTTAGGGAGACGTGATTTTTGTATTTCAGTGTATGTTAAGGCATACTTCATCCGGTATATTCTCATTATTTCATCATATAAGGTAATCTATTTCATTCATTGATCAAACCGTTTGTCTTATTCAAAGCAATTATTTAAAAAAAAATCATTTTTCAGTACTATGAGTAAATATTAAAAGACAAAGAAATAGTTATCATTTGAAATAACTGTTTTCACTGTAAGCAGTATTGCTTTAAAGCAAACAAATATGTCTAAAAAAAATTAAAGGATCCTTTTTTTCAGAGAGCAAAAACCAAGATTATAATAATAATATATTATTAGGTTGAACTGCGTTAGAAAGAACTCTTTGTATATCCATTGAAGATGCATTTCACAGTACTTCAGAACCATCTGACTCATTTATTTCGAAGGTGATTCGATGGTTTGCCATCTGAAATGAAGCTGAAATATTTTCAGACGCATGAAGAAGCGTTGAAATTATTTATTTAAATTTCCCAAAAGTTTATTCTTGTAACCTAATGAATAGATTACTGTTGTATATCTCTATTGATATTGTTATAGAAATCGATATTTTGAATTTTTGGGTAAATTTTTTTTAACCGAATGTCCTTGTCTTTTTCGTACTGGATCGAATAACATCCTGGATCATCCAACTAGTGCTGGCCATAATCGAACGACGGAAAAGCATCATTCGATTATTGACGATAATTCGAATATGAACGATTATTTATGTGAATGGTCGTTCGATTATAGTGAGCGATAGATAAATAATTAGTTGATGAATATTTGAAATATAAACAACCTAAAGGAAAAGGTTATTACATTAGGAGTAGGAATAATGAACAAAACGAAATAAATGGAACTTAAAAAAAGAAAGAAAAGGTGACAATGAATAATCATACGATTATTATAATCATTCCATTAAGTAATTCGAATCGAAATCATTCAATTACTACATCCACTGCCTGATCCGTAGAACTAATAGCTTCTAAGATATTTGTATTTCCTTAGTAATAAAAATGAGACCAACCACGACAGTAGTCGATATGACTAGTAAAAAAGATATGCTATTTCCGACTTTTCACCATTCGGCCCCATTATATCTAGCCCCAAATCCAATTTTTAGGTTATTAATCGTCGAACTTCATAAAATATTTGCACAATTTTTTTTTCTAAACTGTAGAATAGGACTGCAATCAAAGATGCCATCTTCGTTGGAACGTTCTGTATATACCCGTCTGCGATCTTAACAGAGAGTGCTGTTGCAGATCATTAGTACCATGTTTCATCCTAACGAAGTACATAATTTCCATACACGGCTTGCTTGAATGAATATAACTAGAGGGAACTATGCGTAACACGCCCTAGCTTACCGGTATTTATTTTTTACTCATTAAGCGTCAGTAATACTTTTAATTACCCAGCTGAGCCTGGGTAATTAGATTTATTCCATCCAAACATTTGATTTCCTAGGATTTATTGAATAAACGCTTAACCACCTCCTTAAGATCTCTTAGCTGCGTTTAAAAGTTAATCAGATGGAGAAAATTCGATCAATCTCCCATTGGTTGTTGTAATCACGTGGTAAATTAGTTCATTGTGCTAAAGTGATAGCGCTGTATGTATTTCGAAAACTACGTTGTCGATGTGGCGTTGATTTGTAAATAACTGATAAGGCCTCATCCACTGTGCATAAACATGCGCTGAGCCAAACCAACAACAAGTTTTAAAGTTGTTGAGGCATTTCAATGCGTTTTCTATCATGAATGGTAGGAACGATATTGGTAGACCAATATGCAAATATTTTAAGCCTAAAAAACTTCAATATTTCCAGATCCTGATGTCCTCAGTTTGACTCAATGCACCGCTTGGTAACGTCCATGTTGTTTTAGATTGATCATTATTATTGTTATTGTGATAGTTCGTCTTTAGTTTAATTGTGTCAGTTATTTTACTTTTATTACGATTATTATAGAACTTCAGTGTTGCTATATTTAAATGATTAAAGATTTATTGTGAACGAAGGTCAGTGGTTAAAATTGCGAATCCTTGACAATTTACAAAAATAATATTTGCATGCATGTTGTTAAAGACACATTAATAGCGCTGTATTAAACTGCTTTAACACTGTGAAAAACACGTCGTTGTACATAACATTGTTTCGATACTACAACTTTTTATAAATAAAGTGTCTTTGCATATTACTTCAGTGTTATATTTGTATCCAAATTTACCTAAAGTTAAATAGTTATGAAATATTTGGTATATACTTAAATAAAAACCTAGAATATTAAATGTATATAAAACGGTCAATTTGAATGTACCACCAGATTAGTTGGAGTGTGGTGTGCTGAAATTGGTGGCGAGCAACCTTGTCTACAAAATAGACACTTGATGCTCTACTTCAAAAGTTAACTCGTAGGTTGACTAGCTAAATCTTACCACTTTCAAGCAATGTTCTTGATGCATAAGTTTTTAAATAATTAAATACTGCACTACCCTCAATGAAATTTACTTTAACAAAGCTCTTTAAAGATGTCACTTTCTTTTTCTCTTATCGCCTCTGCGACCGTGTTGCCCGTTGCTCTCAACTAATGACAGAGCAACGTTTGACGGCGGTTTCATTAAAAAGCAAGCGTCTAAGGCTTAATAAAAAAAAGTCAATTTATGCGAGGAAGCAACAGATGTGGACACGTTAGTATAAAATTGTTAAGCACGCTGAACAGGTAATCTCGCACCAGAGAAAAAGTAATTTCGGAGCGAACGTCGAAGTTGCGCACATGCATATTTAAAGCTTTCGAGCCCATGCCACTTAACACTGAAAAAAGTTACGATCTGAAAATACGATTATTGCTAATTCTGGTTCGCACGTTTTGATCTAATTTTCGACGCCTCTCTTACAAAATGTGCAAAAAATGGAGCTGCAAATGTCGTTTTAATATTGCGATGCAGATAAGCACCTGCGGAAAGGTTGAGTTTCTGCGAGAAGCGTGGAAAGGATGTTGTAAGTATGCTTATTGAAATTTACGGAACCAATGTAGATCGCGATTGGCAACTGGTGTAAATAAGAGCGACCATCAATGAATGCTCAGGAAATATAGGTTATTACAAGAAAATAGAAGCAGTACACTGTTGAAAATATTACGGTGTTGACGTTAATTTTGCGTTAGTCAAATATTTTAGTGTTGATTTTTACAAACTTTGCCAGACGAATTGACTACATGTGTTTAGTAGAACAGAAATACTAGAATTTGGTGTGAATTCTTTGTTCAGATATGAGGAGTTACTATTTTCTCTAGACATTCAGAAGCATCAACCAATCAGAATTTTTCTCTCGGATAGAAATATAGAAACCCCACCTAATCTAATACAGTATTGCATTATACGCACCACCTGCATTGCACGTGTATCTGTTTTCGAGTTTGTTTCTGCGTATTAACATATCCAAACAAACCACCAAATGTGATTGACCTGCAAAGTGTAACCTTGTGTTATTAAACGTTAATTCCAGTGGGCATAAAAAATTTCAACATCTTAAAGATGTATTGGGAACAACTATTTACGTAATTAGTTCAGATTTGAATCAAATAGCATAAACATTCACTTAATTTTATAATGGTTCTCAAAAAATCATTTTAAAATTAGTACGTTTATTTGAAACCAAAACTTTTGAATGAGTGGTTCTGTATATTTATAATTGAGAAAACGTCTTAAAGAGAGAATATTATAGCACTAAGAAATAGGAGTTGCATATTAAAAAGGCGTTGTGTTTAGAAAACGGTGTTAAATCATCCAATAGGTCGCATTCATTTAGTTAAACAGCTAGTAAATTTGTCTAGTCTAGATCAAATAAAATGTGACTAGAAGTATATCATAATTCCACGTGTTAGTTGGACAAAATAACCCCTTAGCAATAGACAATACTTGACTATCTTTGTTCGTCAAATTTAAACTTCTATAGTTCTCGACAAAATAACACGAAAACAGTGTGGACCTCTCCTGATATTAAATTAATCAAAAAAGTGTTAAAATTTTCAACAGTGTAGTGTTGATAGGTAAAAGGGGTCAAGGAAGTGAATTATTTTAGTAGGGTTCAATCAAACATTTACATATATGAGGTGTATTAATTTTACGTGTTTGGTCACTTTAGTTTGGTCAGTTTTTAATAAAAACTTATAGCTTGCGTTCTTTTCAATAAAGTGACCAAACTGAACTTATCAAACTCATCTTCCTCCATCCCTTTAGTAACCAACCGAAAATCTGGGTCAGTTCATCAATTCAAATGAACACAATAGGAAACTAACCTAATCAACGTGAATTATTCAGTTGCTCTTTTTTTTTAATGTTGCTTGTTCGATCACTTCAGTTTTTTGGTTTGTTCCGGTCCACATATCAAGAAAACAACTAGAGGTAAAAGCGTTGCTGTTTACTATAACAGCCAGTCAACACTTAAAGCGGTCAGTTTCGTGAGTGTTGACTCTAATTTGGTTTGGGACTGCGTAAGCACCCTAAATGAAGTAGGCTCTTAAATGGAACCTACGGGTATTCTATAAAAAAATATATATATATTCACACAATACTATACGTTACATTATGATATATAATATTGTAATGTAGAGTAGTGTAGGTTCTCCATTTTCAAATACTTTTATCTTGTAGAACATAGGATATTAGGGGATATTAGGATATTTTTTCAAAAATTTAATTTCGCAGTTTACTTTATGTTTATAAAGTAAAAAGACATTATTTTATTTTACAGGAGAAAAAAGGAGTTATAATAAATTACTACCTACTTTAGGCACTATTAAAGGAAAATGTATAATTTGAAATTTAGAGTATACCATGATTTTTATGGATTTTGTTTTAATCTTTTAATTTATGTACCACCAAACAATATGACTTCTGCGATTATTTTATTAATTTTGTAAACTTTGTTCGCAAATATCTTTGTAAATAGATACTGTAGAGCTTTAGGAAAAAATACGGGTCTTCTAATTTTAGACAAAGACTTCAAATTTAAAATATAAAAAGAATCAGAAACTTCGATTTTTTTAGGTGTTCCGGTTGATATGGAATGACCCATATATTCGGTATCCCACAAGCAGCTCTACTAGGCCCCATTCTATTCATACTTTATATAAACAAATTTCTAAATTTAGAATTTGAATATTCTAATTATCGATGTTATATTTTTAAATCTCATATGAATAAAATTTGTGTGAAGACATTATTACTTTTGTTGATGATACAGTTGCAATTTTTACAGAAATAGATTGGAATGAACTCGAACAAAAGATACAAACGATATAGCAGAATAGGTCAATATTTAATTATTTCATTGTCTTGTTTTTGGTACTAATTTCTGGTGTAAAGATGACATTTTGTACTGAATCTTGAACATGCCCCAGCTTTCACACTTTTTCTTCTTTAACATTTTATAGTATCATCGTTTTCTGTTCATTTTGTGATGATTTTTACCGTAAGTATCTAATCTTGTGCTGCCAGCTTTTGGGGTAAAATATATCATGAATATATACATACATTGTGAATCTCGTCGAAACGAGTGCTCGTAACGGTTGTTGCACTAAGGGCAATCGATGAGTTTTCTTTATGTCGATGTATTCTGCTTATCGTATAGGATTTTCTTCCGCAGAGAACGAATTTGGTGCTGCTGTGATTTTGCGGGAAAAGAATATTTTTTTTACAGTTTGAAATATAGAAACCAGATATTTGTTACTCTCTTGAACTTTTTAACAATAAGGATTTGCGTCGAAGTATACATGTACACTTTATTTAAAATACCTCTGCGTTTGATATTTCCCTAAGTTTGTTATCTGTTGTATAATAATAAATAATCTAATATATTTGCTAAACTATTAGGGGCAACGAGCAAAACAACAACAATTTCGTTAACAACACATATGTAAATTAACTCATGGTATTAATATGAGTATGTCCTAGGTAGACCTTATTTGACGTAATTACTTTTTACTAATTGTACACAAGTTAATACTAATAAGAATGTTGGGAATACAATTTGCATTACGATTAACAGTGTAATATACCTCTTATTTCAGGTAGCTTATCATTGCAATTGCCAAGCTGTAAGTTAAAATAATTTCCCTTCTAGAAAACTAATTTTATCATTATCTTTTTTAAAACTTTAGGTGTTTTTTCTAAAGTGTTGAGTAATATTCATGCATTGAATAGTTCATATTTATTTCTTGCTTTCAAAAATCTTTTTTTCTTGGTACGGAGAGACTTAAGCAGTTCGTTGTTTAGGATTTTCCAAGGAATGAGAGAACCAGCAAAACTGTCACTTTGAGAACAGGGATTTCGAATCCGGACATCGTAACCGATAGCCCAGTGTGTAAGCTACTAGGCTATCAGCTTTATGCGGTATAAATATATTTGAAATTTATTACCACAAATATATTAGACCTTTCGTTCTCTTTATGTTTGGCAGTAAAAATTCAGTTGTATGTATGAATTCTTATTTGAAATTTATCAAATACTCTTTTTACATTACAATGTCATATTGGATAGGTAACACCAACCTATAGAAATCAAAGTAATAGAATTTTGCTAAATGTTATATGGGAAGATTTTAATATCTTATATCTAGTATCAATTACTGGACTCATAACGTGAGCTTGATGATGTTTGGTTAAAGTATGAGATGTTGTTTGGCTATTTTCAGCGTCTGTAAGATTGTTTAAATGCAACGCTACTGCCGTCTTCAGAAAAGGAACCAGTTAAGAAGGCAGCCCATGAATGTAAAAATGGATGTTGCAGTACTCACTTTCGTTTGTAAATCCAACATCGTTAAACAGCTCAAACAGATAGATATAGATATTTATTCTAGCTAATATCATTAAAAGTAGACATTCATGGAATAAGTTAACAACACAAAAGCAAAACTTAATTACTAACGAGTAATGGTGAATGTCTTGGTGATAAAGATTAATTATCTCACGCTCTGCTAATGAATTTATTATGCTGTGAGCAAAGCGCAATATGGCGTAAGATAAGCATTATGGAAAGTTATTGCTTTCTGAACACATTTATTCGGGAGGTTATAAGGCTTAGTAATGTATTTAAACTCATTTTTGAAATGTAGATATTCTGGTGACGAGGTTACATATACCTCAGTAAATAATGTCAAAAATCATTTGGGAATTTCATCATTTGACCTTATATAAATAGTTTTTACAATTTCAATGTCTTTTGAACTGCAGTAATTCCTGGCAGTATGATAGTTCACCGCCTAGTGCATCAAAGTCGATTAACTGCTTACCTCCCGAAGCACCAATTGGGTTAGCAAAAGCAGTTAATTTTACTTTGATTCATAAAATAAAATAATATTTGAGACAATTTCATCTGCTTTTGTTATCAATTGCTTTTCCTAGTAAATTTAAGTAGGGGAGGGTGGCGCATATTTGGACATTTAACTTTATTACAACAGTGGCCCTCCTGTGGACGCATAACGGGGTAGGTTCCGACATGACAAAGCAAAATAAAATGTTGCGTTTTTTATTTTACACAACCATACAAAACTGAAAAATATACTTACTCAATATTGAAATTGTCAAAGGACACGTCAAACTTAACGAATGCGGATTGCCTCGTTGTTCCTTTTAGAGGTGGTAGGGATTTTCTGAGGGTGTCTGCATAGTTTATAGATGAAATGTCGTTGAATGGTTGGATAAACAAAGCAAACATTGCCCTTCTTACGTAAAAACGTGGCTTCGTAGACTGCTTCCATGCTCTCTCCTTCCATGTCTCGTACAACTCCAACATAATGTCTTTTTGGTTGCGAATTGTACTGGTATGAAAGTACCTTTCATCACGTTATTGCATCATAGACCTTGTAGTTCTTCATTCTCATTTTGAAAATTAAGGTCAATGTCGGAATCAGACATCTAATACTTTTGTTTTTTGTTACTTTTGGTTTTATGGTGGTTGAAATCAAATTTTGATGAATTGCTAGAACATTTAATTAAGTGTTTAGGATTGGCTTTGATGGGACGCTTCTTGATTTTTCGTACTATTGAAGTTTCTTTTTCAGTTGTGTTTTCCCGAATTTTGTTTGTTGGAAACCGTGAAAATACTTGCTTTTTTTGACTTTTTAACCATCTTTTTTTTCTTTTGCCTAACTGTCTCTCTTCTATAACTATCTTTTCTTCCGAGTTTGTATAAAACTTTGAACACGTTTTGAGTTATATTTCTTTTGATTTGTTTTCGGGGCCCTGCTTTAGGAAAAAGTTTCAAAATTTGTAAAATTTGACTCAAAATTTCGGTAGTTCGAAAAATTTCCATCAAAATAGAATCCACAGTAAATTTAACGGCATCCAATACATCTCTATCAAGTTAATTTGGGATACTTCACAAGCCGGTACAATCTCATTTACAGGATCTGGGCACATCTGTGATCTGTTACACTTGCTACGAGAAAGTCATCTTTACCAAATATCTGACTATTGATAGGTCAAATTCCAGACTTGTTAAATCCTTTAATGATATTGGCCGGCGTAAAAGATTCAAGGTAAGGATCTTTAGTCAGTTTGGCTATGTCCTGATTTTGATAGATTTTTTTCGGGATTTGATAGAATGTAATCGTTGAAAGCAGATTTGCATCTTGTTTTAAATGGCGCCATAAACGCATACATCAAGAGATTGCATTTTGTGCATTGAACTGGGTGGTAATGACAAAAGAAAGATTCTATGCTATATTCTTCTTGGAATAGTTAATCGGACTCTAGAGAGATGTGGGTGCCGTGATTATCCATCACTAATAGAATTGAATTTTGTTTGGAACACCTTGCATACTTCTGGATATGCTTCAGAACAGTTGGAAATAATTCACCAGTCATCCATTCAGTTTTTGACCCAAATGCTACAGCACCCGGTGCTGAAACCATAACATTCATCCTCGGAAATATATATACAGGAGGAAGGCTAATACCTACAATAGAAATTGCTTGAAACAACTTGACCCACTTCCTTTTCGCCAACAATAACTTTAGGTGCTTGTAACACAGCTGAGATGCCACCCATATCTACATTGTACATTCTAATGCGCGTGAATTTATACTTTTCTTGGAGACTGGATAGATTTTGGCAAAAACAGAACACTCGCTCTGGCCAAGCTTGTGTTTTCTGGCTTTCTCAGTGAGAACAGCGTATTGTGCCTCTTCATAAATCCGCTCTTTACCAGCTTTTGATTCTTTTGTCAGGACAGAGGTATACGCTTTTTCAAATGAATCGCGAATTCGTATGCAAGTCTCCGAGTTTTGAGATAATACTACCCATAATGCATTTTAGAAGACGTTCGCAAATTATAGCTGTCAGTGATTTTTCTTTTATTGTAAAACTTTTGGTTACAAACTTTATTCCCGGAATCATAAGAGTGTTCAATATAGCTCATTCATTTGAGTTCTCCGAGTCGTTCAGATACCGTGTTGCAATTTACACCGTTTGGTTCTATCATGGAGTGTCGATTTTTTATATTAAAATCAATTGCAGATTCCCTTATGAATATTTTTTTGCTTTTACTGCCGAAATGATTGCCTCTGAATGTCGCTCTCGGACGTTTCAGCTTGACAGGTTTTCTTTTTGTATGTATGACCCATAATTCTGTCAAGAAATGAAACGAGGGTAAGATTAGATTAGGATTGGGGTGACCTATGGGCCTGTTTCACAGCGCGACCTTTTCAGATCTATTGTGATTCTCTTTTTTCTAGAGGACGCTCTCTAATTTTGTCCTCTTAATTAGGCTTATCATCTTTGAGAGCATCTTCTCTGTGCAGCTCCTGGCTGTGGGATTCTCCACGCCCATTACTAGAAACCTTGTCCTCGCTAGGCCTTTGCATTGGCACAGCACATGAACGCGGTTCCTCCTCCTGCTTGACAGAATCTGCAGGTGTTGTCATTTCTAGGCATGTGTTATATATGCCTATTTAGCCTATAGTGACCAGTCAGCAGACTTACTATCATTTTGACAGTCTTCCTGTCTTTGTGCAGTTGATATCTAGTAAATTCAGGCCTCTGTTCCTTTAGGAATTCTTTTGCTTGTCTCTGTCCCGGTGATTTTTGCCACCACTCTCTGGAACTATATATATCCATTCATTGATGGATTTTTTAATTTGCGATTGGTAGTGCCAAAGAAAGCCAGCTCCAACGAATGACCTGACGAACCTCGCCTGGCAGCTCGTCCGCCGCCTCATTTCCTTTCACGCCCGAGTGGCTAAGGACCCAGGCCAGGGTTAGTTTCCTTTGGGTGCCCACCTCATTTAGGGCGCTTACACAGTCCCAAAGCAGCCCAAATCAGAGTTCACGCCTATGGAATTAATCGCTTCAAGCGTGGACTGACTGTCAGAGAAAATGGGCTTGGTACATCTTTCTATTTCTCGGACACAATGGAGTATTGCAGCAACCTCAGCTTGGAACACCGTGGTATCTTTGCTAAAAGACGAAGGTTAGATATGTATCTGTCCATATTTTGCCGTAGACAGTCCGAATGTACCGCATTGCCATTGCCGAAGATACACCATGGTACTCCATCTTATAAAATCGACCAAACAAATTTTCAACGATGCATCAAAATGACACTTTTTTAGCTGTTTACACATTAAATCATTTATATGCACTAATTTTGGAAAGTTTATTTCAAAAATTGTGAATTGTGCAACTTATCTATCGACGCACGAAAATTATAACATTCGCACAGAAAACGGCTCTCGTTGTAGGATGTGCTAATGCATTCCTTTAGCGATCTGAGATTCATTTCACTGAACCAGGACACAAATGGTGCTTGCGCTTGCTACGTTTGTTTTATAATGGAGCAGTTTTGTGGCGCTAATTTTGAAACGTCCGAATCCTTCTATTTTCTGGGTGTTAACTAACATTCTAAACACATTACCCGTATTTAGTATAAGTAGCTGTTCATAGGGCAGTTATGTGGGTCATCTGCTTTATTTTTGTCTCAATATACAACACAAATCAACACAACATTGGCACAAAATGGCATAGTTAAATTTTGAAAAATGAAGTTCTGAAAGCTGCGTCAAGTGGGCTTATACAAATTTAATAGCGAGTATCTTGTGAATGGAAAGAGCATGATTTTTTTTACTCAAACCAATGCAAACGGACGAGATGGTCAAATTGAAATATCAAAGCTTTGTGAAGCTCAACTCCTAAGGACAAGTTTTCAATCAACCATCGTTTGTTGTTGTCGAGTGAAGGGACCAACATCTCCAATCTCAACTAATCCGTAGTTGTCAGCCACGATTTTGGAACTTAGAAGCAACTTCAGTTGTAGTGATAATAAAATATCAAAGGTTAAAAAACTCAATCAAACGTTAGATGAATTAACGTAAAATATTAATTTATTTGTCATTTAACAAGGCTCTGAAAATGGCTATTCGGTCAAAATATGTTAGCTTTTTTTTACCCTTTAATATTTTATTATCACTAGACATTACTCAATCTAGACGTAACTATGTAACTTCAGTTCTATCTGCTAATTTAGGACGAGATGGTCAAATTGAAATATCAAAGCTTTGTGAAGCTCAACTCCTAAGGACAAGTTTTCAATCAACCATCGTTTGTTGTTGTCAAGTGAAGGGATCAACATCTTCAATCTCAACTAATCCTTAGTTGCCAGCCACGATTTTGAAACTTAGAAGCAACTTCAGTTGTAGTGATAATAAAATATCAAAGGTAAAAAACTCAATCAAAACGTTCAAATGTAATTAAATGTAATAATTTAATTTTTTGTCGACTTTAACAAGGCTCTGAAGTTGGTATTCGTTAAATCATGTTAACATTTAAACCTTTTGCTTGAGTTTTTTTTACCCTTTAATATTTTGTATCACTAGACATTACTCAATCTGGACGTAACCATGTAACTTCAGTTCTATCTGCTAATTTAATTTGTAATATCTTTAGAATTCTTATAGAATTTTATAACATGAATTGAGGCAAATTAGATATTTTGTGACATTATGATATCTTCAAGAAATCGACTCCAAAGTACTGGAGTAACCCATAATGTTTAAAGTATTACTAAAAGTTGAAATAAAAGCATCATAATGCTTAGAATATGGTTTCGACGGCTGTAAAACTGTGCTCGTTATAAACTTTCCATTTTCTCATATCGTGTATTAGAGACGAAATGAAGTTTAAAATTTCGTAAATAAAAAAAGTCCATTATCCAAATATTCGGCAAATGCGCGACGAACGCTAAAAGCAGGCTTATGAAGACGTTCAATTTGTAATATTCGAACATTATTGCTACTTATTTTTATTGCCAGCCAGTGAAGATGTTCGCTTGCGCTGTGAATCGCATACACAGTTGCCCACTCACGCACGGCGTTTGCAATAAAATTTAAATGAGACTTGAAGCAGCAGCAGTTACGCGTTTTCATTTTTATTATTGGGAATGTGGCATAATCGCAGATGACGGGATGAAGGAATATAAACAGACAAAATGGAATAATTAAGGAAAATATTGTGGATGCGACTTTGATTCGCTACCCCCGAATTACGAAGAGAAATTCTGTCTGTTTTAACGTATGTATTTTCTGGATTACAGAGCGAGATTCTCACATTAATTCCGAATTAACTTGCCTTTGGGGAATATTAAACGCCAAAAAATTAAAAAAGGGTAAGTGAGGAAATGTACACATAAATAATATTCTGCTTCCATTGAAGTTTGTGCTTTGACGAATGTAGTAGAAAAGATAAAAAATAACAAAGGCTGATGCGAACGTGTTATAAAGGTGGAAACAATTTAACTTTTAGATTATCTTTTTTTATTATTGTTATAAGTAATCGTAAATAAAAAGTACTTGTGTGTGCCTTCTGCCGATGTTAGCAATTTTGAGTATAGACTGAAGGAATAATATTGCTTATGATTCTTTTTCGTGTTTTATGTGCGCAAGTAAATATAACTTTTATTAAAAATGGCTTCAGAGAAGTATCTGAAGTATTGCAATGTGAAACAGAAATTCTGTAAGAGAGCTTTTTGAAAACGGACGTGTAATACAACAGACAGCTAGCCACTACTGAGGATATTAGTATATTAGTTTGGGAATGCATTTGAAATTTGGATAGCTTGACAGATTGCAATAAAGTTATTTCAGGCTTAAAAAAAAAAAACTTATTGGAAAAGATGTGTGATTGATGTTACGAACTCGATTGAATTTTATTTTTTTGCACTACTAACGAATACAACTAGCAAAATTTCAATACTTTTCAATACTATCCTGAAAAAAAAAAACCAATATTAACAAATAAACAAATCAACAAAAAAAAAGAAGAAACATAACTAATATAGGAATTACCAACGAAACAGCAAATGAAATTAACGAATTCTTCGCGGCAGTCGAAAAAAAAAACTCTGCAGAGAAGTACGTACATGAAAAATGACAAAGTACTTCCAAATAAAGACAAATCACAAAATTTCAAGTTGTCCGTTATTGTAGAAGTTGACAAAATTATAGAAGAATCAAAATGCTACAAAACACCTAGTTTCGATTACCACAAATGATATAATTAAAGAGAACAAGGCTGTATTGGTACCCGCATTAGCAAAACCAAAGCAACGCATATGTCTCAAAAATAGGAACTATATATAGATACTATCAATACGAATTATCGTTCCATTTTCAAGAACAAAATAAAGCAGAACTACAGGTCTATCTCGCTATTAAAATCAATAAACAAAATGCTAGAACAAATTCTTCAACTGAGATATAGAATACCTTACAAAATACAACATATATCTTGGTTAGTGTACTGTAGACGTAGTAGTTCTGTATATAAATATGTAGCGGTGGTAGGTTTGGAATTAGAAACTTTGTACTATTGTGGTGGTAGGAGTCGATCCTATCGCATCCGTTGCACACAGAAAGCCAGCCTGCTTGCCACGCTAAGTTGCAGCGTTTTGGCTGCCATCACTTACCGCACATTTGGCCATCATACTATTGCTCCGTATGTTATCATGGCGCCTTGTAATTATTACTTTGGTTTTTAAACCATTGATGGCTCGGTATTGGTGCTAAGGCCCTAAAAAGATTCTTCCACATCAAATCTCCGTTCAACCTAGCCCCGCGGCAATGTAGCGACTTGTTGCAATGATTGATTTTTGCGATATCTTTGGGCTTCCCAGGTAAGTCTTAAATCAGACCATATTCCAAGTTGCTTCGCTTCTTTATTGGAATCCTTTCTCATCCTAACACTAGTGGTTGTAAATCTTCTAGCCTTCCTTTTCGCCTTGATGTGACAACTTCTTGTTTTTTGAGCATTGACTCATCAAGTAGCTTGTTTACATCAATTGCTCTTTTTGGGGGTTATGTTTCATTGTGAACAAATATTCACATTTAACACCATTTCTTCCAACACTTTTCTACCAAAACACGTAAGATCCCATTATCAACCGAAGACCGAATGAATTCCGTAAAAATAGGAAGGATCTATTAGCTAAATATGCACCGCTATCTCCTTCTAAAACGGAAACATATTTACAAGTGGTTTTTCTATGCCTATCTTTTCTTCATTCATAAATCAATCAAACTGGAGTACTGCAGGGGTGCTGCATCCCTATTCAATACGTTATTTGAATGTTTTTTCTCATAACTTGTTATAATGGTTTCTCTTCGTAGCGTTCTACACTTTGCGGTGATTTGTAAATTTTCCACTATATCAAGGTTTTACCATGTGCGATTTTATGGTCCGGTATCGTTAATTATGTTGCGCAACGCTGGATGATTCCAAGTCTACCATATCGATAACTTGCTATGTGTTCTTTGAATCCGGTTGCAATCGCACGCTTACTTTTTCCAATATAAATTTTATTACACTTGCAACAATCGATTTTATTAAACCTTTCATTGGAGTGAAGCTTATCTTTTGCGTTACCTAAAAGGTTTCTGAGCGTGTTCCATGAATAATTCAAAATTTTGATTCTTTAAAAGTGTTGCCTAAATTTTTTGAAATACGATGAAAGGTAATTCGATAAACTTTTTGTCGCGATTGCCTTCTGAAGTTAAAGTCGTGACACTTCTAACAAAGTTTTTGATTTTCTGCTTAAAATTAGTAAGCTGTTTTAATATGTACTTTGCAATTATTTACCATTTTAGCCCATCTTGTTGTTATTACACTACTTCTTTATCATTTTTACATTTGTTGTTTCATTAAGTTGTTATTCAAAATTAATAGTAACTTTGTTGTTGATTGATATAATCTGATTCCCTTGCGTCTGAACACATTTGAAACCTTATTCAAAAAATATAGAGCCAACACCTTTTGCTCCCGGTTTATAAGCGACAAGTATCCTTATACATTTATACTGGTTATATGGAAAGTTGGAGTGGCGTTCGTATACAATACGGAGACCGGTCAACTTACCTCAATATTCGCAAAAATGCTGTTGGCTAGTATAGATATTTTGCATGCATATATAAATAATTTTTTTGAAAATAATACCGAAATATCTGCATTTGTGCGTTGAAGTAGCATATGTATTATGGATTGGTTATGTATGTAAATATAGAAAAAAATGGATATTTTTTTTTTATAGGGCATCTTCTTCCTGCGAATTTGAAGAATTTTGATGTCTAGAGTTTGCAATTTAGTGAGATATGTAAAAGAATTTGTATTTATAGCTATTATTTCGATCCCTAGAAGTGAGTGTATACATTCAAACCTTGTTTATTAAAAAAAAGAATTGTCTAGCAGCTTAAACTAACATTGAAATTGCTTAATTCTCAGGAAACTAGATTGAAAAGCTGTCAAGAGGTGAGGTATTTATTCAGTAAAGCACATTTTGTATGCGTATAGGGAAAACAAGTAATAAATAATTATAAAAGCTTAAAGTGGTGTAAAAAATTTGACAGCAAATTTGCGATTTTTATACGTTGGAATATTTTGCAATTTTTTTTATTGTTAAGTTTCGTTGCGCTGTGTAATTTTGGGCGCCATAATTTATGTACATGTTTACTGATATGTATTTGTACTCCACCTAGCGCATAGAGCGGGTCGGCAATTGCAATTTGTCATTCCGATTCCCGCATAATTCGTGGGCCTCATATCTGTACTGTTACTTTGCATACACAACGCTGACATAACTGAAAATTATGATTACTTTTAATTAAGTTTTCTTAGACTCCCACTAACTTAGGCAGTTGTCTCTTTTTTTTTATCTCAAAATACTCCAGGCTTAGTTGGTTTATGTGGCAATTTGTAAAACTACACTGTTTGCCGTGCTAAACAACTAACGAATGAACGATGAGAATGATAAATATTTTACATCGTGTTGTCGCATATACATAGATATATATATTTGCGTAATTTAAAGCTCAAATTAAGTTATACTTTTCCCCAACGCTACCATATTCGTGATTTATTTAAACAAAATCTGTTTGCTGTGTGTTAAACAAAAATAGAGGACAGTATGTAAATAACGTGATAATGCGTACAAAAAAGTTGGGTCGTTAATAAAAATTAAATCAGTGGAAACGGTATTAAACAAGTATTAAAAAGTTTGAAAGAGAAAGCTGTTGAACAGGAGGGGTGCTACGAGAACAGATCCATTTGTTATTTATTTTGTCCTTAATGCGCTGTCTGATACATTTAACTTTTTATTTTGGGAAGTTTGTCAGCTCCTCTACTCGACCTCATTATATGTTGCTTAATTCGGAGGAAGGTTAAAAGCCGCTTTTTTACTCATAAACAACTGTTTTCATGTTTAAAATGTCTTTACTCAAGTTTCCCGCGCTTACTACACTAATTTATGGTATTCATCAGATGATCAAATGAAACATGAGCAGTTTGAACAACTAATGCTACACAATAAGTGATATAGTATTGTATTAACAGAATTACATTTTCTTCTTTAATCTATAGCCGTTCCAGGCAGCAGAGTGACGTAAAATGACGTTTAATGACGTAGATATTACATCTATTACGTCATATTGACGTCTATTAAACGACAGTCTACTAGTTGGGATGTTCTTTAAATCTCAGGGTGCTGCGGTTTCAAGTCTCACTAGGATCATTTGTGATAATCGGATTTCTCTGAAGTCATGTTGATAATTAATGGGCTTTACTTTAGTCCCTCAGTGTCGGTACCCAAGAAGCATTGCTTAGGCTTTATCAAACCGCTTTGATGAAGTTGTTTTTCTCACAATTCCAATTTAGTTTACAACGGATTTCGATAAACACCTCACACAGCGATATCTGAGGTGTTTAAGTCATATCTATGAACACTGGGCTTGGTACTATTTATCACCTGCTAAATCATATCTACTCCCGTAAGTGTTAATATGCTGATTCTCTAGAATTTATCAATGAACTCACCGAATGCTTAGTAAGTAAACCACCAACCAACTCTCCAAAACTGACTGCTGTTTTTTTGTTTAGGATCTTAGAGCTTATTTTCATGTGTACCAATTATCAAGTAGCTCATACCGCATCAACGTCTTTGCTGAACTACAAAAAAATATTTAACAGACGTATGATTAGTTGGAAGCAAGATTGAACAGGCGTCATTGATGAGGAAGGCGTTTTATAATTTGCAAACTTTATGTGTCGAGAAAATACAAACGAAAAATTCCTAAAACGTGTAGTCTCTACAGAGACAGAAGGTATGTATCCTCTTCGTGAATTTGATAATCATGTGTTATTAAAAACGTTCAACATTTAATATTTAGAATGACACCGTCATGAATCGGATCGAGAGTACAAAATTTGCATATAACTTTGCTCGTATAAAATTGATCTTACTGTCTACTACATCGCCAGTTATCCATAAGAACACAATTATAAATTTTTCAAATCTTATTACTTGCTACTGCAAGCATCTCAATACCCTGTTGCATACCTTGTCAAATGCCTCTCTAAATCTCTGATCTAAAAAAACGCAAGTATTCAGGGGAAAGGTTTGAAATATCGAATAATGATCTGAGTGTATTACTCACAGAATCATTTAGTTTTGGCCACGTTTATTGTAGCATTTGTTCAATTACTGCCCACACCTTTTAATCAGTGTTTTATAGAGGTTCACCAAACTAAGCAAATTACGCAAAGAAGACGTTCTAGAAAACAAACAGCAGTCCAAATATTATTTCAACAATAATAAAAAAATATACGTTTATACAAATCAGAATCCCAATGAAAGTGTGGTCTATATCGATCCAAAATAGCAATCATATATCTAGAATAAGGAATTTATGCATATAAGTATTATGTTTCGATGATGGAAATATTTAAAATTAAGGTTGCTCTACATCTACGTAAATTATCAATTCCACGCTACTTGTAATCGGATTGGAAGGTAAAGAGATAATGTGCTGAGATAACGTTGCCATTAGATCCTATAAGAATAAAGCCAAGCATGGTGTCTTAATCCGTTACATGTATTATGTTTATGGTAAATAATAAATAAGAGTAATAGCAGTGAAAATAAAAACGAGATCTATTAAAAGAAGAAGTTGGAGGTCCTAGCTGGGAAAGCTGAAGAAGGATGTTTATATAAATCCGGAGTGTTTTAGTTGTAGCAGTATATGAATTACGCTTCTGTGGGTGTGTGTATGATAGACAAAAATATTGTAAAGTCAAAACAATTATAGCTGGAACTGGTTGGAAAGTTGTTCAACGTTCTATTAAAAACGTTTGCACAATTGTAATTTTGTTTAGATATAATCTCACTTAGCAATATTTCAAAAATGATCAACTCGAAACACATAAGACCTAACCACAAAGCCCCATAAAAATTAAAAGAAGGTAAAATGAAAGCTATTTTTAAAACGAATGTAGCTTTATAGGAAAAATGTATTCTTTGGGATATCACTAATACAGTTTTCACAGATTCATGATATAGGACGGGATGTATGGTTTCATACATTTTTTTCTATAACATAGTTTATAAACATTAAGTGGCAAGGACCAGATCTACGAAAATGGGATCAAATTTCTTGAGTTTTCAAAATAGATTGTATTAGTATATAATAAGATGCTTTCTCCTAGACGAATACTCAAAGTACTATAATTTGTTTTTGTGTGATTAATGATGATTTGAAAGACATTCCTAACTTATTAGCATTTTATCGAAATAATATATGCCAACCTATTAAATTTAAACCTTCAATTTTAATTTTTATTAATTCAAATTTTTTAAAGTTTGCATCTGTTTTTCTCAAAAGCTATTACTATTAGCAAAAAATAAAGTACACAAGTTTATTCATAACTTCACGACGGTATTGTATGCAAAATTAAATTGTGACATTATAAGGTATCACCTACTTGAATTTAAATTACATCTCTAATAAATTTAAGACATTTTCAACTTCCTTAAGGGTTACATAAATTTAATCGGCACCGTTAAAGCGTATCTTAAGTGTGCAGAGCATAATACCCACACAAATATTAAAAAGTTTCAGATATGATGCCCCAGTATAAGAACTTTTATTAAGTACCAACATTGTCGCGTATTTTTACTCCTACGAAAATATTTAAGGGACTCTATTATTGTGTACTTACTTCCTACGATGTGCTTATAAATTATGCACTAAAGTTTCCTTTCGTACCACTTATTCGAAGTTTTCACGTACAAAGGGGTTTTATGCCTTGAATAAGTTAGACTAAAAGTGCTATAAATATTTGGCGAAAGTCTTGAATATAAGTTGTCCTTATACCTAGCAAATCTCAACTATTTATTAATTTAATTTTAAATGCAGTTTTGTGAATCAGTGAAATAAAATGTACTTTTTCATTTTAACTTTTCATATCCGGGCGAGCATCAATTTTATTTGTTGTAAACGTATACGTTTATTGTAAAATAGTATTGTATTGTTAATGCAATTGTATTATATTTCTAACAACCATGTCTACACAAAAAAAAATGTAAATTTTCAAACAATTATAAAGTTACACAAGTTGTTGGACATATAGGGACGAGCACAACTTGTATTAAAATTTCCCACAAAATTGTTGATGAAAGTTATCGCATTTTTTGCAACAAAATGTACACTTTTGTTATACAATTTATGTTAACAGAACCTATATATTACAGTAGCATTAAGTGCAGATCAGTTGTTGCAAATAGTACGTTTAGGCCAGTGGTAGTAGTTGCAACTAATCGTCAATAAAATATTTACAGTATTTTTGCTACTATTACAAATCTGTGTAGTGAACCAACATTAAGATTTTGCATATAGATTAACTACGCTGTTGCTATAATTAATATACCTTGTTGTGAATAATCATTTACTGTAAAATGTGTTTTTTTTTTGAAACGTAACGTGCAGTTTTGTTGCACAATTTGTTGACATAACCTACCTATAAATGGAGCATAAATTACATATTGCTTGCCACAAATGCAATAGTGAATTTTCAGTAGAATTTTGCGTACAGTAAAGCTGGACTGTTGCATCAAGGAATAAACGGTTCTTAATTTGAGTTAGTTAAGTTTTGATCTCATTAATTTATTTTGTTCTGTATGTAACGTTTGCAAATTTTTCTTCGCCAGTATACCATGTTTTCCGGTAAATGCACCAAATCAACTTTTTATAACCGTGTTTGAGTGAAATAGGGGAAGCGCCGTCTTTACAACAATGGCTGCATCACATATACCTATTGAACGTAATTATACAAGCAGGAAACTTCGCCATAATAATAATGCTAATATTAATCAGAGAACCTGTTTACAAAAGGGGTGGTCTAGGTTTGGAACAAAAGGAATTTGAACATAATAATTACATTAAATTAACTGCAAGTGTGGTTAGCGTAATCCTTATTTCTTAATGATACTACTTTATACCAATTTTTTTTTAATTATGGCAGGATCTCTAAAATACATGAGATTTTATTAGTTTCAAGGTTTGTTTGTTGATTGCATTAACGACAATACGTAAATCTTGAGGGATATCCGATAGTTACATTAAATTAACTACAATTGTGGTTAGCGTAATCCTTGTTTCTTAATAATATTCACTTTGTTAATTGAAGAGTGCTTATTGTTTAAGTGAAATTAATGGGCTTGTTATATTAACAAACTAGAAGTAACAAAATAATATAATCGCTTTTTATACCAATTATTTTCTTAATTTTCGCAATAATCTAAAATAAATAAGATTTTATTAGTTTAAGGATTTTTTTTATTGATTTCATTAACGACAATACGTAAATCTCGGGGGATGTTGGCAGTTGGTGTATATAATTATTACTGCCATGTCGGCAGACCAATGCTCGTTTTAACATTAGCTTTTTTGATTCAGAAACATCAATTCGTAAATTTTGAGGTATGTCCAAGATCTTGGCAGACCGACGTCCTTCTTAACATTAGCGGAAATCAGAATATTGCAATTATAGTGAATTAATAAAATAATATGCAATTTATTATATTTACTAATTATAAAATAATGTAAAACATTTCACTTCACAGTTTCTAGAAGATTGTGCTACAATATTTTCTAACAATTTTATTGCTTTTTTGTAACCGTGGTAAACAAAACTGCAGCGACGTTGTTTAAAAATTTCGCACAATAGTAAACATTCTACAATTTTCGTCCAACAGTGAAGTGTAAATATTAGGTACTATGCGGATTTTCTCTGTGTACAGTTTTCGAGAGGCATGTTACTACTCTACACACAGTAAAATAGATAATTAAGACAATATCAGGAATGAAATAAATGGTATTATCTCAAAGGCAGAGCTGGTAGCTCAATTTGAAAGAAGGTGTTTGAATGGTGTATCCCCACTAGTATGGATCTTGGTCGTGGACCAGCTGCTAATAAAACTAGACTAAGGAGGAATACGTAGACGATCTTGTCATCCTTACTCAAAGATAAATTTCAGAATGTAGTGCGGACAAAATGAAAATATACAAATACTAACCGAGGAGGTAGGACCAAGTTATTAGTCCCACCAAAACGATCACAATAGTATTCACAAGGAGGAAGTTAGGTGGTCTTGAATCGCTAGAGCTCTGGAGCGAGGCAATAATGGTATTCGAGCAACTAAAATACCTTGGTTTACTGTTGATTCCAAGCTTACCTAGAATCTAGAATCGACAACTTCTGTGTTGAGGGTATATATAACAGATATGTTGGCTATAGGGTCTACTGAACAAACCTGAGGGTTAACACCAAACGTAATGTATTGGACATTCATCACGGTAAGCCAGACCCACAATCACTTATGCTTCCTGTGTATGGTGGACAAAAATGCAGCAGCAGACTCCTTTGGCTGAGTTCAGCAAGATACAGAGGTTTGCGAGTTTAGGGATAACAAGAGCAATGAGAACTGTTTGTATAGCGGAAATCCAATGGCTCCTAGACCGTTTTCTCTTCCACTTGGTGATAACAAGATATTGAAAAGATTCCCAAGTGGCAGATATGAAAGATTGAAGCACAATAACGTTGTCTAGTGTGTGAAAGACAATCTTTTGGGAATGAAATCACACAAAATGATTTTGACATATCTATTTAATGGAAATTTTCGAGATGGGAATCATAAACGGGATAAACTAAAATTAATCTAATTGCAGAGATCGATGCGGTGCATTAATGTGGTTTACAAATGCATCAAAAACCGAGAACGAGATTAGAACTGGAATTTACAGTGAAGAAAGAAGTGCTATGATTACCAATTCACTAGTAAAATATACCACGCACTATGCAAAAGAAATCAATAAGAGGAGTACCGATGAGTTATAAAGGATCATCAACTAGGAGTTTCCAAAAAAATAACACGAGGGCGACGAAAAAGTTGGTTCAAAGAGAATCATAGAACACTGAAATAACGCAACTAGGCAAATTTATGCAAGTACTTTGAATACAGGGCCATTAAGATGAAGACTGACCAACTATTAGAGCTTATCGTTAGTAGGATTATTTTCGCAAGGTGGCAGCTCACCTAATAAGACATTGTACACTGAAAGGATACCTGCTGCAAATTGGATTAACAGTGGAGATGCTCACTGCAGAGAATTTTTTTGATCAACCAGCCTGAGACCTGACAGATTAGTATAGGACTGTAAGTTACTACGGCACTGGAATGGATGGTATAATTTAACGGTTTAAGAAATGGCAGACTAAATAAAAAAGTTAACAGGATACAGCGTTTTGAAGGCTCCATGCTGGACGACTTCTAAAACAAAAAAAAATCTTGGAGTCAGCAACATATAACCTAATAACTAGTATTCATACACATATCAATTACAATAAAGTTGTGTGCTGTGGCTACTTTTATCATGTAGTCTTCTCTGCGCATGTTTATGCATGACAATGCTCTCAAAAGTAGGCTGCTAGAAACTATAATACATTAGTGGTTGTTAGCATGTAGGAAAAATGAATACAAGTTGTCTTGTAAATATGATAAATTATACTAATTGTGAAATTGCGGTTGTGAGAAGCTTCCACGTTTAAAAGTGAAGTTAATGGTAGAAGGAAGCAGTCAAATTTAAGTTCAGGAACTAGTGTATAATTAACTAATAAATAATAATGTAATGATTGGATGGTTTTGTAAGGCTTTGAAAGCATAAATCATTGGAACAACTATATGTAAACATTGTCTGCCATTTATCTTATTCGATTTGTATAGTTAATTATAACACAATCTGTATAATAAGATGCATTACAGGAATTTGAATTGTTCAATATATATTTTCTTTTCTAATGTACTCCAATTTTCAATGCTTAATGAATAGAGTTTAAACTGAAAATTTGATTCCTATAATTAATAAGATTTCAAATAGTTATATGTCTGAATTTATGAATATTTTCTTTGTAATTTTTAAAGTGCTAACGTCCTACACAAATTTTAACATGTTTTTCGTAATTGACAAACAACAATATGTTGTGAGGAAATAAAATAGATACTATTACATATAATCAATATTCACCTCATATGTAAAATTTGAAAAAGACATTAAGAAATGTTGAAATGTTGCTAAACTAAGAAAATCACCTTTCATTAAGACATAAATCCACTAACACTTTGTCGCGTAATAGAATGTATTGGCTAACTAATAATCTCGAGAAATTTAAAGAAAATTAGCATCTCAAGTAGTACAAAGCACAATTAATAAGGACCAACACTATCTTGTGCGAAAAGAAATGATTGCATGAGAACAAGTAAATTAAGATGTTCGAGGTATGCAAATTTTGTAAAGAATCTGAAAGGTTTAAAATCTCGGAACATATAAAACCTTATGAATGGACGGAGCTTTAGGG